>VZTO01021646.1:104035-136035 GCA_013400615.1 Syrrhaptes paradoxus
CATTTTCTGCTAAATCTAAGCTTAAATCTGGGCCCGTGTACAAAATCCAAAGCTGTCTTATCCTTACTGACTTGGTTATTTTTCTACATTTGCAATGTAACTTCTTGTCACATACTTCTGCATTGTTGAATATTTTCTATCCCTTTATAGTCTGTTTCCTTTCCATCTCAGCACTACTCTTGGGTCTGATTTTTAACAAATGTAATGTGTCTGCCTTAAACTATAGCGTGGGCAGACAGATGAAATAGCAGTAAATTGTCTTAATTTCTCTTTGAAGCACTACAGTACTTTCTTTTGGAGTCTGTTTAAATAGTTGTGCCATGAAATGCATCTTATACAGCCACTCTGGATAAGCAATATATTGTACTGTAAATATAGCGATTGCTGTCATAACTTGGAGCTAAAATGTCTGGATGGTAACTAGTGCCTGTCTAACATGAATTGGAAAAGAGCATAGGTCTTCATCCTAAGGTGCTGTTTCAAATGAAATATTTCTTATTTTGGTTCTGGGAAATTGTGAAATACTATGGACAAAATGTTGCTATGCTACATTGAGATCCAAACAGTGATTTTTGGTTTCTCTGTAAAGGATATCCATAAAACTCAGTGGTTTTGGTTTTCAATGTAATTGTAAATATGTGAAACTGTATGTGTCTTTGTGTCTGAAATTAAATTCAATGTGGTGATAGTAGGGACTGAGAGGGAGGGAGAGGATATGCAACAAGATGCCACTAGTTTTCCCTGACTGAACCCCCCTGCGGATTAGGGAGGGGTGTGAATTGCAGCCTGGCTGAGCTGTTGGAAATTAATGAAAATTAATGGGATTGGCATCAGCCTCACAAGTGAATGACTGAATAAATGCAATAAAAGGCTAATAGACAACACTATTACTCTGTTCGTCACTTTGATTATGGATTTTTTTTTTTTTGTTATCAGTTTAAGTACATGCATTATGTAATTTGTAAAATGATGCTGTAGTGGAGACCTTGCTACAACACTATGAAAAATCTTCCCTTGTTGTGAGATAGGAGGTTTGTAGAATAGTGAGATTCTTTCGTATGTTGAATCTTAATCTGTTCCTAATGGTGGGAGTGCTGAAGTAATGTATCTCACTGTGACCTGGTACTTCGGTATATGCATAAAATGGCAGTTCTGTATATTCTTTTGGCTAACTGTAAATATAAATGTTTCATATTAGCATAGTTGAATTTTTGAGGTACAGCCATTTGTGTGAGATTAGAAAAGACAACTTTGTTTCTAAGAACTTGTAAAAAAAAAAAAAAGTATTTTCAATAAAATTCCCTACCTCACCTCTATTGTGCAGAAATTATCCCATTTTCCTATGTTTAATTTTCCAACTTCATTTGTAAACACAAAGAAGATCCCTTTTCAGTTCTTGGCAAAACATTGTGTTTTTCATCAGATCAATCAAATATTCCACTTTTAAGTGGAATGCTTGAAAGTCTGAAGTCTAATTTGTTTCGTTCGCTTCCTTTCCATTATAGTGATCACTTATTGATACCTGAAAAGCAAATTCTATAAAATTGATGCTGTCTTAAGCTGCTCCCTTGCTCTACCCTGGGGTGTAGAATCTGTACCCTGTAATTTTGTTGTATATAGTAGTTGGCCGTGCCTCGTTTTCTCTTTTTTTTTTTTTTATTTTTTTTTTTTTTTTTGGTGTTGTGGTGTTTGTTTTTTTTTTTTTTTTTTGAGGGGGGGGGGGGGGAGGGGGTGAGGAGGTGGGTGACAAGAGCATACCACTGATCATTGTAAGGCTTTAAGGGGAAAGGTTCTTGATCCTTGTTTTGCAGTGGAGGGGACTGAGCAAACACTTTACTTTCTTTAATTGGGATGCCAATGCACATTCCCCTGATGGGTTCTAAAAATAAATGCCTTAAAAAACTTGGAAGTTTTGCAAAGCTGAACTCGATAATTTATTCCTCCTTTCTCTGAAATACTTAACTCATTACAACTTAAAAAAAAAAAAAAAAAAGCCAGGAGTGTTCTCTCCCATTGCTATGGGGAATGACTGTTTCTCTGTCTTCTCCTGAGGTGGATATAGCAGACCCAGATATTTTTTTTTACCGTCAAGGATTCAGTTCTTGAGTTTCCTGCACTTAGGATGACAGCATTTTTCCTACCATAGTTCAGATATTTTGTAGTCTTTGACAAGATCTGTAAAATTCACTTTCTTGTGGGTTCCTGGGGGAAGGGGAAAGTAGGGGAGAAAAGGCATGCTGCTGTGCATACTGGAAGCCATCCCCTAGGGGAACTCTTGTTCTTTTTCACTTATGTGCCAGAACCAGAGTTTTGATAGGAGGGTTGTAGAAAATGGCACCAGTTCCTGCTGAACTTTGTGAAAAAGCACTAATTTTGAACCCAACTAATCTCAAAAGGCTGTGGGTTTTCTGGGCTTGATGTCTGATTCCTTGAGAAGAAAGGCATGTATTTTGAGATGCAAATTTTTAGATCATGTTGTTTGTAGTTTTAAGACTAGTGTAAAATAGCAAGGTTGGCATGCCTCAGAACCCTCCTTTTTCCTGAGATTTGAGCAATCGCTCAGAGCTTTAAGTATTGCTGCATACAAGAAATATTAGGTGTCCCCTACAACAATAAAAGGGCACTGTCTTTTCAGGTTCTCAAATTTAAGCTCCAAATCTTGAGGAAACTTGGCATCACAGCAAAGTGGTTGGTCATACATACTATTTGGCAGCCGGCATACTTTGTCATGGGTTCTTCACTAGAAATGAAAACTGTAGTCTTTAAAACAGTAAGGCTTGCCCTGCTCAAATACTATAATTAAGAAGTGTGACCCTCCTCACTGAGTCACTTTTCATTGAAAATAAAGGTTTTTCAATAAGGTTTTTAAGGTTTTGCACCCTTTCCCCTTATTCCATTAGATACCTTCTTACAGGTATCTGAACTACCTGGATTTAGATGACAAAATCTATGATCCCATCAAGAAATATGCAAAGTCAGACTTGTTTATAGGATGTTCTACTAGGCTGGACTCAGCCAAGCGACCCAAGACACCCTAAACCAACATACTTGTGTAATCGCATCTCCCCTGTTCTCCAGCATGATTTAGCTGAAATACCTTTGTTGGAAGTGTTGGCCTTGAACAACCACCTCATTCTTTAAGTCTGGCTAAACAAAAGCAAAAATGTTCTTTAACATTTGGATTAAAAACTCAGGTTAATGTTTTACTAATCTTTAAGTTGAAGACTAATTTTAGTGTAACTAGCTGGATTAAACATTAAATTTAAATTGCAAATAACTTCTAACCTTAATATGGGAGAACTCAGACTTTAACAAAATGTTAGTTTTGCTTATAAGACACGTAAATAAGGAGGGGGCTTTGTAATTCTGACATTTTTTTAATTAAGTGTATATCCTAGAGCATTCCCATTCTTTCCCTGCTTATGACCATCAGCTCAGTTTCATTTCATACTAAATAAAAGTTCATATTTACTTTGCAGCGTTGTTGGAGACACTACCTTAAGCTGAGAAGAACTAATATATATCATGAAAATATGTACATCCTGCCTGAGTTCATATGCCAGGGTTCCTCCCTTTATTCTGCAAGGTACTTTAACGAGAAGATACTCATGTGAAGATATTTTGAGGTGAAGTTGCTATGGATTTTTTTGGCATGAGGACCAACTGGTATTCCTCAGAATGGGACTGTTTACTGTTTAAAGATGACTGTGATGTTAGGATTTCTCTTATAATGGCATAATGTTCTGTCATTGTTATGTGACATTATACCTACAGAAACTATTAATAAAGAATTTTACTAGAAGTACTGATTTCTCATTGCCTTTATAAAGTTTAGACCAATTCTCTGAAGTCAGACTACTGGGATAAAATAAAGTTTGAAAGCTATTTAAGTAACTAAAATGTTTAGCACTTGGGAAAGTTGATTTTTCTATATAACTTAGAATTCTTTCCTTTTTGTAAAAGACAAATTTTCATATTACTGCTGGCACTGAAGTCAGGGTCTTGAATTCTTGAGAACTCAGCCCTTAACAGTTGCAGGGCTGAGGTTTACTGCAGCTCTTCCTGGAGCCTAGGTGCTCAAAAAAGGCATAAGGTTCACTGCGTTTTGATGTGGGTAAACCAATTTTTGGTTTCTACAATGTCTCATTCTTGTGAAATTTTAAATTTGAAAAATACACAGCAGAAGTCTTATCAGAAAGAGGACTATCTAAATACTAATACCTGGTTTTTGTTGTTGTCGTTTTATTAGTATATAATAATGTCCTTCATATTAATTTTGTGTAGTTAGTAGTAGCTAGTTTTACTAACTGTAAAAAAAATGTTCACAGTGCAGATGGAGACTGTTACATGTCATTTAATGCCAGTGTTCACTCAAGTGTTTCTCAAAACAGTTCAAGTTTCAGGATCAAATTTGCTGCTCTATTTCTGATTAAGGATATTGAAAAATAGCCCTAGACTGCCCCCTGATTCAAACAGCATTTCATAGTATTGGCAAACAAGAGAAAGGTAATGCTCTGATGCTTTTGCTGCTCTGTATCAGCAAACAGAAGGGTGAGAGTTACAACACATCACTCTGAACACAGAAGACATGCCATTCTGTGATGAAAGAGGAGGTTCAGGAGGGGGGGATACGTGTGCATCAGTACCTGATGGGGGGAGTGAGGGAGAGCCAGACTCTTCAGTGTTACCAGTGACAGGACAAGAGGCAATGGGCACAATTTGACCTACAAGACAGTCTGTTCAAACATAAAAACGTTTTTTACTGCGAAGGTGGTTGACGACTGGAACACGTTGCCTAGAGAGGCTGGGGAGTCTCCATCCTTGGAGATACTCAAAGCCAACTGAACATGGGCCTGAGCAACCTGCTTCAGTCAGCCCTGCTCTGAGCACGGGGCTTGGACCAGAGCAGCTGCAGAGGCCCCTTCCAACCTCAACCATTCCGTGTCCTGTCTGTAAAATGCACTGCTTCATTGAGCAGAGCCAGTCACAAAGTTCAGATTCATAGTTCTAGCCAGACTAGGAAATGGTCTTGATGTAACCTTAATAAAGATGCACATGTGTACACCTGGGTATCTCGTGCCATTATCATGACAATATCTTGTAGTAATACTGCACCTCAGTAACAAAGAACTGATATACATATGCAAAAACTAGTTATTTTTTTCATCAGCTAAAAATTAAAGGCCCTGTATAGCTAAATAAAAGCTTCAGTACATTTAATGCCCATATAGCTATGTGGTTTGAGGTTCCTAATGGATCGTCACAGCCACACTCAGGTACAAGTTAGAGTAGAGCTCTCACAGAGCTTTCAGCACCTGCAGTGCTTTCTGCCAATACCACGTGTTCCATAGAATTTTACAGACATTGGCATTCCGACATTTTACAGACAAACTGTCATTCCAACTTACCTTGCCTGTCACGTAACCGTGATGGCAACAGGTGTTTTTTTCCCTTTAAGTCTCTCCAAATACAGCCAGGCGTGGCCCTGTGTTCACAGTGAAGGAATGCCCAATCCAACAAGCACAGACATTGCAAGAAATGTTACTTTACTCATACTGCTGTCTAATAATAGACTCCTTGTACACCGTTGCTCTCTAGTAATTTCTGCTGTCACTTTTAAGTCCAGTTCCTTCTGATCTTTTTTCACGTGTAGAAGTTTTTTATATGTAAAATGTATACTCATTTGGCAAGAGTTTTGAAAAATTCATTGGCTTCCTTTCACAAAGGGATGGTCCAGCAACTGCAGAGCAGAAGGGCGTTCATGTTGATCTCTGCATTGAGGGTTTGAAAAATCAATACATAAAATGAATAGGCATGACCATGATGTAATTGTTTGTATAATCTAAACACAAACTTAGCTTTTTTTTTTCTCTTCTCATTTCTCCAGTCATTACTTGTTTTTAGGATTTTTTGATAAAGCTGGTAGAAGGGAAGGCAGGATTTGTGGGAAGAGACTGCTGGAATTTATGAATTATAAAACTGAAATATTTTATTATTACATAAATCAGTCTTTGTTCCTCTAAATTCCTTGCAAAACTTGGAACAATTCTGTAAATGTGGCTGTTTCAGGTGCACCAAAAATGTATTTATGGAGGGTACCAATTATTTGTTTGATCTTGTGTCACTCAGGCTGTTCTGTCATCTCCAATCAATGCCATGCATGTTAAGGAGCCCATATGCAATTAAAGTACTGTGATTACAATATTGGTTTGCTAGAGGAAAGGGCTTTGGGCTTTTTCAACCCTCAATTTGTAGAAAAAAAAACAGGGGAAAGAGTAAAGGACACTGATTAATTAAAAAATAAACTAATGGGGAAGATGGGATAAGGGAGGTCTTTATATTTAGGACATGGTGAGATCACACATTAGAACTTTTCCACCACAGGTGCATCCTCACTTCTAGAAAGTTAAATACTGTATTCGAAAAGGTAAATGCTTCCTTCTACCTAACTATTCCTTATACCTTTTCAACACCAATCCCTCTGAATCAAAATATATATGATGTTGCTGTATACAGTTCACAATTTTTCTGGTTATTGTTATATGGTCCACAGGAACTGTAACCATACCATAACAATTATAATCTAGGGGTTAGAAATCAGGTTTCCTGCCTCCATGACCACTGCCATACCCACTCAATAACATGCTTCTCTCTAGTGCTCAAATTTGGTCTTTGGAGACACGTAAAATGCTGCTATTAATTTTATAAAGACTACCTGTAGAGGTCAGGGACTTAGCTCTTGAAACTGATAGTCCATTTAAGCATTTGGGACAAAGCTGGTATTTAAAACAAAACAAACACGACTAAAACAATTCTTATAATGGGTGAATGCTAGTGTTTTGGCTTTTTAATATAGAAAACTTTATGTTTCAAATAAATATGTATTTTCTGGACTGGAAATGATAATAGAGTTTTCTACTGCAGAAGATAAGAATTAAGTGAAAGCCCTTTCATTTAGAATGTTGTCTTCAAAACAACTTGCCTGACGTAAGCCAGACTCAGCCAATGTGATATTGGAACAGCAAGACACATCAAAGAAATTTATCAAACATTTTGTCTAAAACTCAATGATGCCATGTTTCTGCATGAAAATTACAGTGAAAGCAAATGGTGAGTATAAGGCATCTAAAAAGAGAATTTGTAAGGGGTTTTTTATATCATTATAGAGAGTAAAGCTCTTTTAGGTCTACCATTTTTAAAAGCTTTCCTGAAATGTTGAAAAACCTATGAATTTACAATACAGTCATATCTACCATATAAGAGTTAACCTAAGTTCCCATCAACAATCTTGGTGATACAAACTGTCTGCATTTTTCCTTTTATTTTTCAGTTAAATAACTGCATACCTGGTTAAGCATGTGTGCACAAAATCCACCGCAGTACCGGAGAATCGATCAGGCAGGGAAGGCATCAGTCCTCTGTGAGCCCCAATATAGAACATGGCTGCTATCCTGTCCATGGAAGCCAGCGGTGGTTTTCCTGTTGCCATCTCAAATACGGTGCAGCCAATGCTCCAGATGTCTGATTTTCTTCCATATCCTGATTCATTTATAACTTCTGGTGCCATCCAGTATGGAGTCCCATGCACAGACTTGAGCATCTCGCTCTGTGTGCCACTGAGGCTCACCCAGGCTAAACGCCTGGCACAGCCAAAGTCGATTAGCTTTACTATACCATTGGGCATGAGCATAACATTATTGCCTTTGATATCTCTATGTACTACACAATTGGCATGTAAATAGGCAACCCCTTGTAGAATTTGTTTTGTATATTTACAAAGGACAATTTCTGGCAATGGACCAAAACGATTAACAATACTAGAAATTGAGCCACCAGGAACAAACTCCATGAAAATGCTTAAAATGTTGTCTTCCAGACAAGTTCCTAAGTAAGTTACAATATTGACATGCTTCAATGTCTTCAAAAGATCAACTTCCTCATGAAACTTCTGATATTCCTTTTCTGTAGTGAGTTGATCTGATGTATCCAAAACAACCTGTTTTACAGCTATTAATTGTCCCTGGCTTGTCAGACCGCAGTATACCTACAATGAAACTAGCATTTATGAAAAGGAAACATGAAATAAAACTGAATATTTATTTTAAATAGTATCTTTGTCATGTTTGGTGTCTCATTGTACAATCCAAAATATTTAAGTTATTTGTTGAATAGGACAACAGACAGTTTTAAGGCAAGATGTAGCTCGAAGATCTCTTAACATACTCACTCAGTACCTTACCGTGCCATAGGCTCCCTTTCCAAGGACTTCACCTCTTGTCCACGTGATAGGATCTTTGTTAGTTAAACTGCTTCCTGGTAATTTAGTAGATTCCTCAAAATTTAACAGGGCACTTTCTTCACTTGATGTCAAAGAGGCTTTACTGTAACTCTGCTTGAAAGATGATCAGTGTGGGGAGAAAGCAGGGAGGAAAAGAAAGGCTTCATATTATCCTTACATTTTTTTATAAGGATTAATTTTTACATAGCATGACCCTTCTCTGTAGATTTACACACACATATATATACACACATTGCCCAGCTCATCGATACAATTGCTACACTAAGTAGCACTATGTAAATAATTGCAATAATATATCACAACAGTACATAACAAGAAGATTATAGCATGCCATCTTTTTCCATTGACAGGAAGACAGACAGAAGTAACACTTAAAATAGCAGGATATATGTCTGCTTACTACTTTCTTTTGTCATGTCAGTTCAGTTTGCTAAGCTGAAGGGTGACTATAGCCTTGCTCTAGGTAATGTATGTAACCCAAATCTGATGAAAACAATTTGGACATGACTTCACAGGCACAGACTGCTTCAGAAAGATCTTGATAATTACTCCATCTGGCCATGGATCTCCCTAGGAGAAGTGAGACTGGAGGTATAATTGGCACCTGTGTCTTCAGAAGCATAAGGAAGTGTATCAAAATGCAGTGAAAGACATGACCCTATAAATTTGTACTTTAAATAGATAAAAAGCTAACAGGGCCAAGGAGAAGCAGCAGTGGTAGATAAGCACCTTCGTAAGTGAAGGCTCTCAACTGAGTTGGGGGTCAGAATCTAAGCTTCCGTGCTAGAGGTTTTGATTAAAAATTAAGCAGCCTTAAGTCTATCTGATGAGTCAATACTTGTAGTTCGTACATAGAAAAGCATCTGCTTGCACTCAGAGATTCAAGGAAATTGCCTGTTTGGGTATACAAGAACCATTTGTGGTATCTTTTCACACTCCTTAGGTGTCAAGAGCTTAAGAGCTTTTGTCTTGCTCCAGCACCTTTTTATATATGCTCTTCAATTGAAACAGCCTCTCCTTTTTATTCATTACAAATTCTCTATTTATCTTGACCCATCCTATAAGCCTTGATAGCTATTCCTGTCATGCCTTAGTACAATCTGGCTGTGTCCTGACATGCAGCCTCTAACACATGTATCTTCAACTGAGCACTGGAAGAACTAGAAAAGAGACTTGATAATTAATGAGCACATATTTCTTATCTTTCATCCCAACTTGTGTTGAAGCATCACTCAAAAGAGCTAGAAAGTTACGATAAATTACTTTTACCTTCTCTAGAGCACTATTTACTATTGCTCCATCTCCATTCATCATATTTTCTTCTTCTTTAGTATGTGTGTTTTGCAGTTTAGAACCTGTATTTTTTGTTCTTGAAGAGTTGATGTCTTTTTCTTCAAGCATTAGCAATTCTTTGTCCAGACAACAAAGTAACTCATCACTCACATCCTTATTATCTGCCCAGGACAAAGTGTTTTGACTTGTCTGGAAACTGGGGCTTGTAATATTTTTCGTCTGAATCACTGAAGGCTGAGTCAATTCATTTGCCAAACCACTGTTTTGAGGTGTGTATGCCCAACTGCAATTTAATTTTTTTGTAGAGGATTGACACTCCAGTTTATCTGAAAAGGGCAAAGCTTCACATTTATTTTTAGACTTGAAGGAGGGCTGGTCTGATTCCAGGCTTTTGCAGCCATCTATATCCATCCTGCACTGGGGTACACAAATGTTCTGGTCTGTTGTTAGTAGACTGCTGCTTAGAGCAACACATTCTCCGTAGTCTTCATCACTGAACTGAAGAACATTCTGGCTACAGATAGATTTCTGATGGCTGGATATATCCTGGCTGTCTAAAGCGTGCTCCAAAGAAACTTCTTTAATAGTTGATAAGTTTGAATTTGAAAAAAAAATATTTTGCTTAGTTGATTGTGAAAGCTTCTGTAAAAATGTAAGCTGATGACCTGTGTCTTCATTCAACAATGTCATGCTCCTTGAAGTGTTTATTTGACAACCTGAATCAGAAGTTATTCCATTATCTTGCTCTGTGTTGCTGTCCCTCAACTTGGTACTTCTGTCCTTTGGAATTAAACCTTTCTGCTTTTGCTTAGTGCCAGGTACAGTCTTCTTTGGCTTAGAACAGGATCTCTTTTGAGTATTTCTTACTCGGCTGCTCTCTCTCCCTTTACTGCAGGTAGATCTGCAAGTGCTAGCAGTGCATCTCCCAGATGGAGCAGAACAAACTTCTCTACAAAAACTGTTCTGACGTTGATTGAGCTCACGTGTGTGGGAATAGACAGGAGTTCCAAACATTTCATAAATACCCGGGCCTTCATCATTTGAATTTATTTTCTTGAACATGTCACTGTATTTCAGATGAACAAAATCTGAAGCAGACTGTCCATGTGGTAGAGAAAGTGGAGCAACAGGTTTCTTTAAGATAACTGAATTTTTGCAACTGCAGGAGAAACTTTGCTTTTTAGGTTTCTGAGCAAAATGGCATTTGTCTGCTGGAGGGGTCTTTTTTTGACACTTCAGGGAAATCTCAGATTCCACATGTGGCAGTTCCAAAGATGGAAAAATCTGACTCTTTGCATTACATTTTCTGGAAGTCTCATCAGAAACTATTAAGCCTTCAGATTTCTTTATCTTGCTACTCATTTTAGATTTTGATGAATATTTATTTCTCTTCATCTTTATTTTACTTTTGTCATTTTCTTTGCGAGCGAGAATGTTGAAGCTCTGAGTAACATGAGGAGGCAGGCTACGAATGATACCCTTTTTTGTGGCAGGTTGTTTAGTAATGTGTCGTTCCATAGCTGGTTCTTGTTCAGAGAATGTAACATGAACAACAGGTACAAGCTCACTTTGGTCTTCCAAAGTTGCTTCTGATGTTGCTTCTTTTTCTATTTCAGATTCAAAGAGACAAACGTCATTTTCTGTCTGTTTTTCAGGATAATCTTGCACTTCTACTCTGGGAATTACTGCAGCTACAGAATTATCTTCTAAGGCATAGTAGGCCTCTATTACTTCATTTTCACAGGAAGAAGCTAAATCATGATTGTCAAGCACAAAGTTCGCACTCTCAGCATCTTCCTGTGCTCTATAATGCAGTATCACCTCTGTTGCATTTCCTCCTTCTAGGCCAGTTCTACAGGAATTCTCTGCTCTTTTTTCCTTACTGCCAGCTCTCGAGGCTTCTGTGTTGCCTGACACTGTAAATGTTGTCTGAACTGTAAATATGTCACAGTTTATCAGAGCAGCACTTGAGCTCAAGTAGGGATGACTATCATCACAGAAACTGGCTTGGGTCATAAGGTTCTTAGAAGCCACTGAAAACTGGTACTTCATCTGGTCATTCTGTTCAGTACTGGCAGCTGCATCAGCTTCCTTCCATTTCAAATTGCTTTGAATTTCTTTTTTCTTGTTGGTAGGGTACTTAAAATAGTTACTCATGCTGAAGTAGTACAGGTCTTTCATTGGAGTGAATTTATCAGAAAGAGTAGCCACAATCAGGTTTGATGACTTTTCATTTTGCCTTTTTAACAGATTGTCTAACCGATATTGATAAAATTTAGTAACTGCTTTTATAGGCTGAGGAAAAGAGTTCATAATATTAAAAATATTTCTGATGTTGGTGCTTTCATTGATAATATTATCCTCTAGAGGAGCAAGATGAATCGTTCTTACAGGCTGAAATGTCACTGGCGGCAAACGAAACTGTAATTTCCATTAAAAGCATTAATAATGTGCTACACAACAGATTCAGGTAAAATCTAATCACTAAGAACCAAATAGACTAAAAAAAAGAAAATCAGAAGAGGATTATTCTTGTATATATTCCCATATTTAACTTAATATGAAGGGTAATATCAAAACCTTGAGAAAATACATTAATTTTCTCACATCCAGCATTATTTATAAGTATTTCATAGTACAGAAAGTGGTATCCTTTGCTATAAGGTACAAGTCATTCACCATGATTTGAAAATAATAAGCTTTGTCCACACATGCAAACTGTCTTGTCAGTTATTAACTAGGTCTTATGCCACATAGCATGTTTGCTACAGAAATTCAAAGGCTGGTCAGTGCCTTCATGTGCCAAAGTTCCTTTCTTACTATGCACTCTCACTGAACAACAGCGTGACTCTTATGTTGACATTTAAAGTCTTTTTATGTAACCCTCCAAAGTGTACTGACATCTGTAATTATATTCTTAATGGAACTAGATCTCATGTAAACAATCTTTAAAAAGCAAAAGCTAAAATATTGTAACAGAATGCTATTTTATCCATAGAGAAAACTATTATTACAAATTATTTATAGGTTTTAAAATACATTATTATAGAATCATAGAATGGTTAGGGTTGGAAGAGACCTTAGAGATCATCAAGTTCCAACTTCCACAGCTGTTCTGGGCAACTTGTGCCCGTGTCTCACCACCCTCACAGTAAAGAATTTCTTCTTAATATCTCACCTAAATCTACCCTCTTTCAGCCTAAAACATTACTCCTCATCCTATCCCTCCAACCCCTCATCAAGAGCCCCTCCCCATCTCTCCCATAGCCCCCTTTAAGTACTGGAAGCTACTCGAAGGTCTCCCTGGAGCCTTCTCTTCTCCAGGCTGAACAACCCCAACTCCAGATGGGTGCTCCAGCCCTCTGACCATCTTTGTGGCCCTCCTCTGGACTCCAGCAGGTCCATATCTTTCTTAAGCTGGGAGCCCCAGAGCTGGATGCGGTACTCCAGGTGGGGTCTCATGAGAGCAGAGTAGAGGGGGAAAATCACCCTGAATCTAAAAATATAGCTCTTCTATATGTTTAGTTAGTCTTATAAAATTCCATAAACAATGCTATATAGCCCACAGATTTAGCTCACAGAGTTTTAAGAGCATTGGAAGATAGCATAATCTGCACTTCACTGTCAGTGAAGTTAAACGGGCAGCTACACAAAGGCCATTTTTCTACAGCATCTGACGGAGAAACTTCTTCCCAACTCATTACTTGAAAGGTACTGTACATCTATGAAAGAAAACTAGACCTGAGAATTTGAGCACTTTGTTGTGATTATTCAGATAAATACTAAGAATAATTTTCTGAAAATAAATATTCTGGTTTTTATTTTATAGGAAATGGAGGAAAAAAATCTTGAATATACTATATATATTTATGCAAATGAATGCAATAGAAATAACCAGAGTCATATGCTCTGAGTACTCATTTGCATGTCTATATTCAACATCAGTTTGCAATCTGCAGGAAATTTTTGTTTGCATTCCAAGGGCAAACTGAGGTTTGAATGTGCCAAGAAAAGCAATGAGTGCTGTTTTGAAATTTACAGTTCTGAAGGCTTTGTCTAGTCTGCATGACTTTAATATGAATGCTCAGTTTATCCCAAATGATACGCCTCTAGAAATCATCAGAGCCTAAGATGTGAAATAAAGCTGTATTAAATCACACTGTGGTCAGCTAAATTATTTTTCTAAGATGTTTTCCTCCATTTGAAATGTTTTTCCATAGCCCTCTTTATGATCTTCTGTCAGAACTGTTGCTATTACTTCTATACTTTTTTTTTCCTGTGTATTTTTTCCTATTGTATTCTGTAGTGGGTTCACTAAAGTATGCAGATGATTCAATAAATCAAATCTTTTGTACAAAGGGCTATTAATTAATATCCATAAAGAACAAATTATCTTTTTTCTAAATACAGTATATATGACTTTTTTTGTAACTTAAGGCTCAAGTGGTGTGGAGCACTGATTCCTGTAAAATTGCTAGCTTGTCTGTAAGTACAAAAATAGCTATAAAACCTATTTTGTCAGGAATCCTATTCACGCTTATCACAAAATTTCATGTCAAATATGTTTACTCCTAAAACCTTATTTTTTATTTGCTAACACAATAAATTTCAGCAATCATATCAAGACTGTTCTTCAGCTTGGCTTCAATTTTAAACTACCACTCAATACAAGAAAATTGTTTGGTTTTTTAGATTTGGCACAACTAGACATCTAACATGTTTAACATCTAGGATGCACACACTCTAAATTAACTTATATATTTCTATTTAAAAGGTTTTATATCTTTTTTGAACTTCTGACCCTTTTCCCCAAAAAACCCTGATGTAATAATACCTTACTAACAAATTGCTGATATACATCTGAAGATTAGCTGACACACATATATATGTAAAAGTACTTCATGTTCATCCAAAAAAATGGAAGACTAAGCAGAGGAAACTACCCACACTTTTTCTGTATTGCTATTTTTAAAGTATTGAAAGCATGTAATACTTCTGTGTTCAGTTTTATACATAATACCATCTTACCTCAGATCTCTTGTTCCTGGTTTTTAGCATTGTTATATTTAACCCTTAAAAATCAAAACAAACGAAATATTAATTTGCTATTCTTAAAGAGACTGCAATTTTAATTTATAAATTAATTTCAAACTGTAGGGTTCTGGGAACCAAGAATCTGTCTGATGTGTGGATGCAGGACAATGCTATAAATCTCCTATGCAGAAAAAAGTTGTAAGTTGAAATTTAATTGTGATACTGAACTTTACAGTTCCATTTTCTATAGAAAACTGTAAAATATGATAATTTTAAAATACTTTGGTTCTACTAATTTAAGCACATATTTATCCTCAATTTCAGATGTTTGCTAACTTCAATATATGGCTCATTAGTATTGCCAGTATGAGCAAAAAAGTTGAAGAGATGCCATCAAGGCCCCACTCCAGCTACAGAGAATGACACCCTACATTTTGTGGGCTCAGTTCATTACACAGAGTAGCAGGAATGCTGAAGTCTGTCATTGCTTGCCTTTATCTCTTTAATTCTGCAAACACATGCACACACATAATTAAAGAAGAAGGTCAACATGGCTGAGCTGTACGTGAAGAAGTCAAACACACATAAAGACAACTTAAAGAAAAATTATTTCTAAGGCTTTGCCGTCTGACTTGATAGCAATATATAACTTTATTTAAAAGCTGTGACTTTTAAAATTGAACTTACTTTGTTGTATTTGTGCTTTTATTATCTGAAAAGCATCCAAATCCATAAACGATTTTGAAATGTTGGATTCTGGGCATGAGGCCTGTAGCAGAAAGCTGAAATCAAAACCACACCCTGTGTTCTCTTTTTTCAGGAAGAAAGGGAAAGAAGATTCTGCCACATGGTGTCTGAAGAATGAAAAATCCAAATATGGAAAAAGATAAATCCCGTGACTGAAAAGAGGTACAAAAATATAGTCTAAATTAACCTTAAAGCTGTATGCAAGATAATTGTCCATTTTTAATTAAGTCAAATGCTGATGTACCACCATATACCATATGTTTTTTCATATCGTACCAATTAATTTGTTCATCTAGTGCAACATCCTGCCTCCAGCAATAACCAATGTTGTGTAGTGAGTCTACACAACATACATAGCTGTGTATAACATTTGGCATGGCAAAAATCTTCTCTTACTCATAGGCTCATGCCTGCTTTGTCTCTGTTTCTGCATACCCAACTGCAAATTAAATATTAATACTACCTACCTGTTTTTTCCTAGAATTTTGTATGACTGATGCATTCCTTTCATTATCTTATCTGCATTCTGAACAGCAACAACACTTCCACAACCTGCAACAATACATTAGTATTTGCATAAATGCAGCATAATTCACTGACCAGTAACACAAAGCAAGCACAGTTATTTTTGTCCATTATAATATTATGATAAAGAAATACAGGAAGTAATTATGAGAAAAAAAGAGCCTGTTTCATTTGACTATGATACATAAACATACTTTCTGTTATAATTTTTGGACACATGAATGCATAAAACTGAATTATTTTTATTTGTTATAATTTTGGGCATGTGAATGCATAAATCTGAATAATTTTTAGTTATTTAGGTAAATGCATTAATTTGCTATATTATAAAAGCAAAGAACATTTTTTAAAATTCCAGTTACAGCTCCTATTTCAGCAGAACGGAAATACAAGAAACATATTGACAGAAACTCTACAAAAATAGAGTTTTTAAAAATAGGAAAGGTATTAAAACCAAAACAAATCTCAGGGCTTTTCTAAGGTGGAAAATAACTCTGAGTTTGATTTCAAATTTTTTTGTGGTTGCTTGGTTTTGACAAGTGGCTAAATGTCAAGTCAACATTGTCTTTTTTCTTCTTCAAATCCCACATGTAACACTTTATACATATAAACTTTGGTTAGACTACCTTCTCTGTTTCTCCTCTTATTTTGTTGGTTGTCAGACATACTGTCCTTAGATGTATTAAGGTCCTGAAACCTAAAAAGATGTTTTATTAATTGATTTCCAATTCACATGTACAGATCACTACTTTATATTTCACTATTTCAGAGCCATAAGTAAGACAAAAGCAACATTTTAAAAAGTACTTGAAATTATTAAAAATATTATAATTTAACTTTACATCCAGTGCCCTGTCCTGAACCACACAGAACCAAACAGTCCAGACACAGTTTTTATTTCTAAAAACTCAACGTATGCTGTGCTGAATACGACATGAAAACTGTCAGTATTGTTCTGCTGAGATCATCCTTACTGTTGGACCAGAAAGTCAACAGTTCACATTTGGGAGACAATTGCATTTTTAACATATTACTGAGAGGCCAGATCAGAATTAAACGTTTATCTTTGTCTACTTGGTCAAAACTATCTCTCAGCAGAAGAGGTTCAACATCCAAAACTTTCTGAGCACAGAATAGCTTGCGCACGGCAGCCTCAACATATCTCTTTGATAGCTTATTCCAAAGAAACATGAAGGCACCTGGAACCTTTCTATAAATTCAGTGAAATATGTGATTTACTTTGTAAGTTGTTTTTAAGTATCTTGACATTAAATCTCCCATAACACAAACAGTCTAGTTTTAAAAATACATTCAAAACTTAGCTGGGCATTTTTCTCTACAGAGCCAGTGCACCCAGACTGACCTGACTGAAAACTTTAACAAAAATCTCATTGATATCAACAAGGTATAAATTTCATGCTTTATCTCATACCTACTATAAATACATGAATGGCAATGTATTATCTCCGAATATTTACAAAGGTAATTTTTTTCAGTGTTTAAAAATTACACACATTATAAAAAATAACTAGCCACTATATTATTACTTTTTTTGTTGTCACTGAATTTCTGTGACCTGTGCCAGGCCTCTGACTGAATTTGGTTTAACCAAGAGCCAAGAGTTGGTCTAGTAACATAACCAAGACAGAGTTGGTCTAGTAACGTATCAGTAGTAAACTTCTGTTTTTCACTTAAAACTATTGTCTTGTCAGAAACAGCATCTTAACCGTGAGTGTACCTTTCTGTGAGCATCTTGGTACTCCTGTATGTTTAGAAAAATATATTATTCAAATTGTACACCTTAAAGCTGTCATTAAACTTGTATTACAAACATTTAACTCCTGTTTGTTGAGAGACATAACAGTATGAATAACAGGGCTAGCCAGGTGCCTCAAACTGCTGGCCTTCTACGAGGATATATGAGCTTGCTACACCTACATGACAGGCTTAAAAGAGATTTCCATCAGGATTTCCAAATAATGCTTCGGTATCTTTAGAGATCGGTTCTCCAACCTTGAATCATTCCATATAGAAATTAACTAATCCATAAATATCACATGCATATTCAAAGTTATGCTTTTACAGTATTTCTAAATTGAGGCAGAAACAGTAGTAAGAATAATGTTCATTATTCTTGTATTTTCAGTTTCAAATAACAGGATTTTTGACGAGATTTACAAGCTCACAATAGCAAAGTCAAACATTAAACATTTGAAAAAGCTGCTCTCAGTAAATTAAAAGAGCAAGCATTTTCTCTGTACATTTATTTTCTACACCTTATGTTAACAATTGTATGCAGAACTAACAGTAATCAGCTAGGTGCTTCTCCAAATTGTCAGTAAAGTCACAGTCTATAAGGAAAGTTGTATGAACGTAATTTAGCTGCAGTGGAATTTAATACCTCAGTTCTTGCAGAAAAGAACATGGTTGGGGAAAATCAGACATACAGTAGCTGTTACTGACTTCAGTGGGACCAAGATTTCACAGCAGTTCAGACTGGACTGAGAGCATATACCTGTGAAGCAGAATATGTACATTCTCTTCTCACACCTGGCACAGATGATTGCATCATCTCAAAAAGCCACCTAAACTCTAGAAATCTTTTTTTAACATATAAAGAAAACATGACAATTATCTAAAAATATAAAGTGTTTCAATATATTAATTCAGTGGGGCATATTTACTTTAGAGATTGTTTTCAGATAAAACACAGTACATATTTTGAATTAATTGTAGTCTACATTCAAGACTTTCTACCTACTGTATCTGTATTCCTAACTCTAGCTGATCTAAATGGTGTTTCTTTCTGAAGTAACTGGTATCTTTTGGTAAAAAAAAAAAAAAAAATTTATAGATGTTGAAAAACACTGAAAAGATAGAAATAGATTAACCTTCTCCCCACACTTTTAATTGGAAATGCCACCATTGTGATTTTAAGTTTTAATGTTATTTCATACAACTATTACCGCCTATGCCGTATCATCCCAAAGGCATGACTTATTTCCCACAGTGGGAACAAGCTGTCCGCAAACATTGGTATTTCCAGATAAAGATGCTTTTATTAGGTGTTACCCTTAATTAGGAGATTGTAATAAACCTTTCCCACAACTCATCAGCAATAGTTACGGGAAAGGAGCTAGCTATCACCCTCCTGGTTAATATAGCTATGTGTGGGCAATATTGATCCTGTTTACAGTTAACACTATTCCTGAATAGGGTAAGTAATCATACAGGGAGCTGTTTCACGATTATGAAATCATCAACACTCTTTTCTAAGATTAAACTCAAAGATTAACAATACCATAAGATGACAGTGACATAAACAACACAGAACAATCACAAATTGCAGACTCTTAAAACACGAGAGGGTGAAGTCACAGGATTTGACGATTTGAAATTCTAGACAGCTAAATAAATCTTAAATCTTGAAATAAAATTAATTCCAATTAATTGTTTTGATGGATTCATGCCTGTTTCTGAAAAACATAGTGAACTTCTGTTTCCCAAGTGACATGAACACATAATGTAAACAAAGACTGTGATTTGAAATTAATAAAATACAATCATGAATATTATTAATATCTGTATTAAAATGTTTCCCAATGTATTCATTATTTAATAAATAACTTACAGTTAAAACCATAAAATATATATGATATTGTACATAAAATAAATAAGATTGTCAGACAACTTATGTGTATGAATGTACATGTATTAATACTAATACACATTTAACAGTGTCAAATTCTTACACGGGGCAACTCTGGGTGCTAGAGAGAAATATTATAAAGTCCATAAAGGAGGATAATGTAATAATATGCCTATAAGGAATTTTTTTCCTACTAGCTAATCAAGAAGAATGTAATATGACAATTCATATCTTTTAAATATCTATGTTCCTGCTAATATTATTGAATGAGGTCTAACTTTTTACAGACCATAAATATCTTACTCCTTTACGGGAAATGTTCTGTTGTACTGACATAATTAATATAATGTGGCACTGGGTTCTCCTATTTAACCATCTAAGAAATACATGTCATATCAATTGAAAACAATTATCTTTCAATAAATGTTTCCTTTTCTTGCATTTGTATTTTCAGTTTAATTTGCTGAAATATATTCTCCCCTCACACAAAAATATTGCATAACCACCATATATGTGCTCCCAAATTAAGCTGTTTTAGAATGTAATTTGTACGGCAAGCTAAAAGAAAGAAATGTTTATTAAGAAATTATGCTCATGTTTACTAAATCCATAGATAGGTGGAACTATGAAAAATAGGGCACCTAGTGGCTGATGTTGCTAATTTCTTTATACAATTTTGTTTTTTCTCTGCTCTTCTCCTCACATACATACTTTTAATTCATTGCTTGTCCTTACATCACTCAACTGAATAAAATAATTTGTTTTCTACATCTTCCACACCTAGGAGTACATAACATTTCCAACATTCATTATAGATTTTATTACAAGCTATTCCTAACAGCAATCTTGGGTACTACCCCAGCAATGTATATATATATTTTTTTGAGTACCCTCATAAATTCTTGTTCTTAATTTATTAATAAATATCTATTTTTTTATTTTGCAGCTGAGCTGAGGGTTCTCAGTAGTACTACTAATGTATATGGAAAAACCACCTGATGTCAAAGTACTACCAATGGTAAGATGTATGCAACAGAAAGTAACAGTCAGTGTGGCTGTCTGTCCATAAGGGATCATTCCATTTTAGAGTCACTTACAGATGTCAGTGGAAATGAAGGGCCTATGTGGCTTTTGTTGGATTCAATAGCATCTTGCCACTCAATACTGCTAGTCAGGAAAATAATTAGGCTTTTGTTTCTGATTCTATTAGCAAAAAAATATAATTACTTGGCAGCATGCAGCAGCCTTCCCTAGAGACTCATGCATTTATCCTAGATTAAATTAATTTTTATAACAATTTTATATAACACTTTATATCTGAGGAATGTGCATTATTTTATAACTATGTAGGAGCCAGGCATCAGACAGTACTGTCATTCTTAGTTTACAGAAGAGGAAACAGATAGAGAAAAATTGAATGACCTATAGCTGATGAGCAAGGTCACCCAGTGAACTGTGCAAAAATAGCTACAGAAGTCAGCGCTCTTGATTTCTCATTCTTATGCTAAACAGCAGATAATCCATTAATATGTTTTCCTCATTGTATTAGTCTGTTAAGAGTCATATTAGATGGTGAACTTGTCCAGACTTCACTTCTTTTTTATTTGATACACAAAAACCCCCTTCAAAATAATTACTGAAAACGTTCTATAAAAAGGCATAAACAACATCTTACCTGGTACTTCAGTTGCAAAGTGTGAAAGAGGCACAGCAACCCAAAGATAAGTTACAGAGCATTTTTAGCTCACAGCTGTCTTCCTTTGCTGGACAGCAAAGTGCAAACAGTAATTACATATACTTTAGTTTTATTTTCAGCATGTCTTTCTGACTGCGAGCACATAGTACTTTTTTTACTGAGACAGGATCTTCTGCAGGCAAATTCTCCAGGCAGGCTCTTGAGTTTACACAATGTTGCCGAGGCAACTCCCCCCCCCACACACACACCCCGGGGCATTTTGCTTGGAGGAGTTTAATTCAAAGAGCAGTCGTGACCTATGGAAACAAACACAGCTGAACCAGACGACAGCATTTTAAGCTCTAATCACAAGACAGTTCTCCCAGCACGCAAAGCAAAGCATATTTCTCTCTTCTGCTTACTTCCATTTATGCTTTTAGTACCTTATTTCATAGAATCACAGAATGGTTTGGGTTGGAAAGGACCTTCAAGCTCATCCAGTTCTGCCCCCCTGCCACGGGCAGGGACACCTCCCACCAGCCCAGGTTGCTCAAAGCCTCATCCAGCCTGGCCTTGAACCCCTCCAGGGATGGGGCATCCACAGCTTCTCTGGGCAACCTGGGACAGTGCCTCACCACCCTCATAGTGAAAA
Source organism: Syrrhaptes paradoxus (assembly GCA_013400615.1). Taxonomy (NCBI): domain Eukaryota; kingdom Metazoa; phylum Chordata; class Aves; order Pterocliformes; family Pteroclidae; genus Syrrhaptes; species Syrrhaptes paradoxus. The sequence goes on from VZTO01021646.1 coordinate 125,910, forward strand.
ATTTCGTCCTAATTTCTACACCATTTTAGCTTTGCATACAGTCCTCTCACCTAAACACTCCCTGTGAGTGATGAATAGTTTTTTACCTCTTTTCTAGCAGCCTTAAACAGCAGCCTTCAAGGATACTTTTNCAGCTGTCTTCCTTTGCTGGACAGCAAAGTGCAAACAGTAATTACATATACTTTAGTTTTATTTTCAGCATGTCTTTCTGACTGCGAGCACATAGTACTTTTTTTACTGAGACAGGATCTTCTGCAGGCAAATTCTCCAGGCAGGCTCTTGAGTTTACACAATGTTGCCGAGGCAACTCCCCCCCTCACACACACACCCCGGGGCATTTTGCTTGGAGGAGTTTAATTCAAAGAGCAGTCGTGACCTATGGAAACAAACACAGCTGAACCAGACGACAGCATTTTAAGCTCTAATCACAAGACAGTTCTCCCAGCACGCAAAGCAAAGCATATTTCTCTCTTCTGCTTACTTCCATTTATGCTTTTAGTACCTTATTTCATAGAATCACAGAATGGTTAGCCTTGGNTTAAGTAGCAGACTATGCTGGGGGGAAGAAAGTGTAAAAGAGGTATAGCTGGGTTGAGGCTGAGCTGGAAGGGTTTTGAAGGGAACAGTCTGCTGGATGGCGGGAAGGTGGGATGCGTACCCCAGGACAGGGCGGCACAAGGGCAAGGCGGGACTCGCCCTCTGCTTTGATTTAGGCCGGACCACGAACACCAGGCCTGGGGGATCCCTCGGCTCATGACTGAAAAGCGGCACATTCCTCTCAAGTTTGCAGGTACCCGGCACAACCGGCCTAATGGTGACAAGCTTCCGTGCCAGTAAGGCCCCGGTACCCCGGACACACGGCGACCCAGCCAGAAAGACCCTTAGTTTAACCTCTCAGGCTGCCCGGGACGGAGACGCAGAGTCTTTGGGAGCAGCCCGTGCCTCAGCTCCACACTGCCCTGAGGTAACCCCCGAGCGGCCGCCTCCCCGGCGCTGCCCGTGAGGCGCTTCAATCACCCCCCAGCGCGGGAGGGCCGCCCTACTGTCACCTCACACGGAAGGCTGCGGGGAAGGGCGACAGGGGCACGGGGAGTCGGGCTGAGAGACATCCCAGCCAGACGAGTCCCTGAGGAGACGACAAACAACCCCACGGCGGGACGCCTCACACCGCCCTCCGCCGCTTTCCCGTGAGCCCCTGCGTCAGGGGCTGTCCCGACAGCGGCGCAAGATGGCGGCGGACAGCGATGTGAGTGTTTCCCTCTCTCCTCTCTTTGCTCTCTCCGCCCAGGCGGTGTCCCTGCTCACTGCTTCTCCTGCTTTCTCCCCGCAGCCCGAGTCGGAGGTGTTTGAGATCACGGACTTCACCACCGCCTCCGAGTGGGAGAGGTAGGCGCTGCCGCCGGCCCCGTTCCCACACCGCGGGACAGTCCCGGGGGCTCTGCCCTGTCCGCCCCGGCTGAGGGGAGCCCCTAGGACGGGTGGCTGGGGCGCGGTGGCAGCCGGCGCCTGGTCCCGGCGTTACCCGCGGGTCTGGGCGACGGAGGCTGAGGGTGAGGCCGAAGCTGACGGGTTAAGAGGATCTGGGCGGGCTGTTTGCGAACTTAGTGGAAGGTCTTGGTGTAGTATCTATTTGCAAGGGATTAGAATAAACGCCTAGAAGGCTTGTGTGTTTTTAAAGTAGCTGCCTGGTTATTGAAATAGTCACCTCGTAGCTCAAGTCTTTGAAAAGTAGTAGAACCATGTACAAGAAACTTAAGGTGATGAATGCTCTTGTATTCTTAATATTTTTTTTAATGCTTTTTTTTTCCAGGGACGTTGTCTATGACAGGAGACAGATCTAAGTGCTGCGTTTTAAATCTGAATTTAGTGTATAGTTTTGTGTCAAATGCTTATTTACCTGTGAACAGTGCTCTTAGGAGTTGCTAAGAGTAACTGTCATCTGAAATGTAAACGTAGGAGGACCATTTTACCTGTACAGGGAAGCAATTGTTCTGTTTCTGTTGTGATACTTGGGGTTTTTGTTGTTGTGTGTTGTTTTTTTTTAAAGGAATTTCATAGTGGGACAACATATTGCCTGCTTTTAGGAAGCCAAATTATAGGATAAGCTTAGTGTTCAGCAAATACTAATGCCTTTTCCTCTCCCTAATAGGTTTATTTCAAAAATAGAAGAAGTATTGAATGACTGGAAACTTATTGGGATTTCTTCAGGGAAACCTCTAGAAAAGGTCAGATACTGTTTCAGAATTTTCTTTTAGAATTAGGAACTAGTAATACACATGTATATGTTTACATGTGTTGCCATTTTCTTCAGTGTGGCAGATGAGGATTTGTGTTGGGGAATTTTGCTTGCAAAAGTGATGATTTGACAAACAGTTGCTGCAAATTTTTTGGGTGAGCTGTCTGCCAAACAGGCTATTTCTCTGGTAAAGCTGGATCTTCATATAGGGCCTAGTGACTTTTTTATTCCCAGTTTTGACTCTGGAAACATTGTTGTAGATGTTCTAAATTCTTAAGGAGTTTGTTCTTGCACTGCGTTGTGCCTTTGTCGTGCCTCACGTACTTATGGTTGAGGGTTGTGTAGTTATACCTGTGACTCAGTATGTTTCATAAATCGGAGAGATTTTTTTGCAAAGTCTTATTAGTGCCATTGTAGTGCTTTCTCCATCCTGTAAAATGCAGAGGAAATGCTGAGCTCCTCTGCATACTAGCACAAATAAATTCAACTGTTCTGGATTGAATGGCTGCTGTGTTTCCAGAGGGATTTTATGATTCGTAGGTCTATTTGGGGTACAGAGCATTCAGAACAAAATCTTACATTATCTAGTTAACTAGTTTTCAGCCTTAGCTACCAGTATATTACTACATCTTTTCTGGACCAAATCTCTCTTCTTGATTTCTAGTGAGGGTTGGCCAACATGCTTTGTTTTAGCAGCAGCATGCAGTGCTGTACGGTGATGTTTTTATTTTTCCCTATAAAATTTCCTGTGCTGTATTTTTGTTTAAAAATTAATTATCCTTGCACACAGAAATTTTGTAAATTATAGCTACAAAATCTTTTATTAGTGAAAGCATATTCAAAGCAAATATTAAAGTAGTATTTGCAGAGAATGGTATGGATATAAATAAAATCCCAAGTGAGAAACTTCTGCCTTTGGGCAAAATTGAAGGTGCATATGGTCAAGATGCATAGTTGCATATGGATATATCTGCCTCTTTATTGCCATATAATTCTGAAGACTTCTCATGGGGATATCTGGTCCTTGAAATGAATGTGATTATTGGTAACATGAATTTTAGTACTCGGCTACCTTTATAATGAAGTGCTTTGAGAATTGGGTCATTTTTTTGAAATTAAACCATATATTTAGCAGTAGGAAAAGATGGATCAATGTTATAGATTATGTAGGCAGTATACTTTTTAAAGCTTATGAATATTAACCTAAATTTATGTGATCAAATAATATATTTTTTATATGCAGGGTGTATATACCACAGGAACATGGGAAGAGAAATCAGATGAAATTTCATTTGCAGACTTCAAATTCTCAGTTACCCATCATTATCTTGTCCAAGAACCCGATGACAAAGATGGGAAAGAAGAACTGGTAGAAGGTAACTGATAGTTCTCTTAACCCTTACCTGTAAGGATATAACAAAATACAGTTTCAGAAAGTGGAATTCACAGTGCATAGATTTGCTTCAGTGTGAAATTTTCTGGGATCTGATGGAGGTGATCTGACATTTCTGCTTTTAATATGCTTTACATTCAACAGATTGCTAATATAACTAAATTGTAAGTCAGCTGAACAGATGCTGATGATCTTCTTATGTATCAATTTTTTCCATAGATGCCCTCCCTCTGCCTATGCAGGATTTGCTGTGCATGAACAATGACTTTCCACCTAGAGCTCACTGTCTGGTAAGATGGTATGTATGCTGCCTCTCGTCTTTAATATAAGTAAGCAAAAGAGTTGAAAAATCTTTGATGCTGACTCGATTACTTGTATTTCTTTTTCCATCGAGAGTTAAAGCTTAAGTAAAATAATTATTTGTACTCAACACAGAAAGGAGTGCAAAAAAAGTCCACCATAGTGGGCTTATATTTACTTTTTTTTTTCCCAAAAAATATTTTTTTTCTGAATTGTGTATACTAACCAGGCTTTTATGTTTCTAATATTTAGATGTATTCTTAAAAAGGAAAGCTGCAGCACTGTAAGAAACAACAGCAGCCATATTCTTAGTAATGCAGATTTTTAGCATGTTACAGCATTGTTCTAGAGAGATTGTATTTATGTACAAATAGCTACAGCTGTTATAAAGTGAAAAAACTCAGGACCGATAGACCTGGAAGTCCTCACGTTGTTTTGAGTACAGTGTTGGAATGCTGTTAAGCTCTGGGAGTTTGTGATTTGAGAATCTGCAGCACTCCATGCCCACTCAGTCTTGACCTCTCTGAAAGAGGTACTCATGTGAAAATAACAGATTCCACAGTCTGTTGGTGACAATTAGGTTATTCAGGTTACAATATTTCTAAAAATTCTGTGTTTCAGCTGATTTGCTGAAAAAAACAGGAATGTGTTCTGTTTTCTCTTTCTCTCTCTTAAGGTATGGCTTACGTGAGTTTGTGGTTATTGCTCCGGCTGCAAATAATGATGCAGTTCTTAGTGAATCGAAATGTAACCTTTTGCTGAGTTCCGTTTCCATTGCATTGGGGAACACTGGCTGGTAGGTGAAGGCATAAACCTTTTAACATGTCCAGGTGAAACTAGCATACTGCTATTGTGAGGAGAAAGTATTAAATTGTTAGCAAAATCCATTAAGAGTTTGTTGTATTTGCACCATAGTATTGTTACAGGAGGATTTAAAAGAGACCATTTCTCATGGAAACTTTAAAAAGATTGATTCAGTGTGTTGTTTATATTCATTATTGTTTAAAAACCTCAAAGGCTTTTAAAAGCTGCTAGAAGTTGTTGGAATAAGTGGCGTACAAAGCATAACTTTTGGAAGGGGGTATCTTCCCTGTATGTGGTAACAGCAACTTTCTAAGATTCCTCAAAAATATTTAGACTGAAAATTAGGTGACTGAAGTCATGGATAGGGCCTTGCTTATGACATGGCAATGTTAGGCGTTCCATTTAATGGTGAAGTTAGCAGTATTTTTCAGTGACTCCTATTCAGCATTTTAAACTGTGTTCCACTAAGAGAAAATGTATTCTGAAGAACATGAAATTATGTTAAAATATTTAGCTAGTTTTAAAGACTGCAATACAGCATAACGCTTTAAATGATCTGAAATATTCATGTTTTATAGTCAGGTACCATTATTTGTGCAAATACATCATAAGTGGCGACGAATGTATGTTGGAGAATGTCAGGGTCCAGGAGTTCGAACTGACTTCGAAATGGTTCATCTTCGTAAAGTGCCAAATCAGTATACTCATTTGTCGGGATTACTAGATATCTTCAAATCCAAGATTGTAAGTGCATCTGAATGTATATAGCTGATATTAATAATTTTATTACTTTGTTGCTTATAGATTCACTTCTATCTTGTAGGGTTTTTGGTTTTTTTTATTTTGTAAGGATGAGGCTTAAAGTGCTGATACCAGCAAAGTCTTTTTCTGGATATCACCAGTATCTAGCAATAAGGAGTGAAAATTGGTATGTTTTTGTTCCTCAGTGTTACCACCTTCTTTTTATTTTTATTTTCCACTGGCATGTGAAAGAATGTGTCTGTTTTACAGTCTCCTTGTAACAATTCTCTCTTCCCCCTCCCCAAAACAAACTGCGTTTTGCTGTTTAAAAGGAGAAAGAAGGGTTGGAGTGGGTTTTATTCTGATATTTTGTATCTCCCTATAGCAAAGTTGAGAGTGAAGAATAACCTGATGAGATGTGAGGAGTCTGTGTGAGACCACTTGTTTCTGGAGTGGTCTGGCTGACTGCAACACTTCACAACTAGTATTGGTAGTCAGCAATCTCACCAAAATGCAAAGGAAAAAAATCCTCAATGAAAATGCATTCTGGGTCAGAGTTAATTCTGAATTACCACTTAAATGGAGCATATGAAAGTCTCGTGCATTTTAGAAAGCTTATGTGCTTACTTTTACCTGTCAGTGGCTTTTTGAACAATGGCTTTACTAGTAATACTTGAAGTGTTGAAGTTCTGATAAAGTTAGCTCCAATGCAAGCTTATCATAACCAAGTTATGTTCAAGGCCTGGGGTGTTGGAGAGCATGTACTCTTTACATTCAATTTTTTCTCTAATATTTTCAAGGGATGCCCTTTAACACCACTGCCTCCAGTTAACATGGCTATTCGTCTTACGTATGTTCTTCAAGACTGGCAGCAGTATTTCTGGCCACAGCAACCACCAGGTAGGAGATTTGTGTCCTCAGAATAACTTAAGATGAACATCCAATACTAAAGAAAATGTTTGTGTATCTTGCCAGAAGAATTAACACATTTTCTGCATTACTAGGAGAGGCTTCACAGAATGGTTTGGAAGGGGTCTTAAAGGTCATCTAGTTCAATTACAGCTGAATATCATCCCATTCCCTAGCAAGCTTAAAGCTGCTCTGAAATGTCTGTGGGTTATGGTTGTGACAAGTGCGTTGGTTAGGGCTGTGCCTAGAAATATGCTTTTTTATTAGCGTTTAGAGATACAGTGATATTTCTAAAATGGCAGTATCTGTGTTGGAGAGAAAAGAGTGACTGACTGTGGATCTGTAAAGGATCCTGCCCTGAATTCCATAGGGAAACTTTTGGATTCACGTTCTAGCAAGTGCTGATACTTCACAGGAGTATTTGTCAATAATTTTCATAAAGTAACTGATTTTAATACTTCACTATTTAAGTGGGAAAAGGAGAAAATATTACACGGATCTTGCTTGAGGTAAAATTTTGAGGTTTTGTTGTTTATTCTGTGCTAAATAAGCCAAGCAGTTGATTTGTTTGTTTGTTTCATGTGGGAAAAAATTTCTGATCAAGCCTTTTATTATAGTAGCCTTGTATGAGGGGAAAAAGGGGGAAAGTCATATGTAGTCTTAAATCTAAGGTACACACACTAGACTCGATAAGTTTATGTCATAGTGATGCTATTTTGGAAAATGGAGTAAGTTTGTTCACTTGGTAAGCTCACAATGAACTCTTTTATGTTTGCTGGATGGTAATACTTTCATCCGTGGGTGTCAAGGATTTGTTTTTAAAAGACCTATTTCTATGTAAGTAGAATCAGAAAATAGATTATAAACTTCTCTTGGCTCAAAGATAGGCAAATCTATAGAAAAAAGGTAGGTGTTAGTTCCTTCTTAACATACATTTTTATTAGTTATCGATGTAGTATTTTAGGCACAAGGTGGTGGAACAATTAAAATGCCCAAGTCCTATTCTTGGCTTGGTAATAGTTTTATGTAACAAGGTTAGAGTATTTAGGGCACACTTAGAGAGGCANATCCTGTGTGCTTTGTATGTAAGAAGTGTTGAAAATATGTTTAAAGAGAATCCTCTTCTTTAGGGTCAGAGAGAATCAGTGCTTTTTAAAGTGATAGTTTCTCTTTGTATGTAAACCAAGTTTACCTGTAGAACACATTTTATGTTTTATTATTTCTGCAGACACAGAAGTCAATGTTTTCTGTAATCTCTCTGCCTTGCTCTAGTTATTCACTAAGTCAGGAGCCCTGGTTTGCGATGAATGAGTTGTACCACTCTGATCGTATCTCTTGATTTGAGCAGTTTGAATGAATTTTACTCTTTTAGAGGATTCTGGTTATGGGAGCTAGTGGCATAGCATATTGCAGAAACTGGAGACGGGCAACATAATTTTTACTGCTGTTGCTACATGCAGTTGTGGTTTTATGTTCACTTTGGAGAACTAGACCCTTACTTTATTACTGTCACTCAATTAGCTCTTCTCAAATCAAATAATTTAAATGTCTTTTATCTTCTCAGAAGAAAGAAGCTATGTAGCTAAGTTGTCCAAATACTGTATCTGTTCTAATATCTCACTTGTTTTGTATGTAAACAGTTTACCAGATGCATTTAAAATTATGTATCAGATGCTGTAATAACATTATTATAATGTTTATAATGGCATTACAATACATTATTACGCGTTTAAATTTTTGTTCAGTGAAGGCTGTCTGGTCTTGGTTTATATATTTGAAGGATATAACATGGGAAGTGGCTGAGGATGCTGGGAGGCATCTTTAAGTACTTGTGATTGCAAGAAATTTCCCAGATTGTTGGGTTAAGTCTTTAACTACAGGAGACATAACATATGACTCTTTTAATAAAATTGTCAACCTTTTAAAATTAGTTGTTTTTTCACTCTGCAGAGTTGCTCTTCTGGAATCTCTCTTTTCTTCTTGGAACTGACTTTCTGCCTAAATATTGTTATGGCAAATCTGTGTCTATTTGTTCTTGTGGCAACATTGACTCTCTAAGGCTGCCTTTGTAGCTATCATCTTTGCCTGTATGAAGGGAATAATGTTCCCTCAACGTGGATGACAAGAATTTAATCTGTCTTTTTAATTTATAGTTGCATGATTACTTCCTAGTTTCTGCTGGAAACGATTATTTTGGCCATACACTAGGATTGCATTTTCATAGCTCTGCCACCTTAGCCGTGCAGCTATTCTCTGGTCATCCTACGTGCTATGGTCTTTTTACTGTGAAATTTAGATGATATGCTTCTTAAAATATTCCTTATTTTCTGTATGGAAAATGTATTAATCTGTCTTCAGATATAGATGCTCTAGTTGGGGGAGAAGTTGGAGGCCTTGAGTTTGGGAAGTTACCATTTGGTGCCTGTGAGGATCCTATTAGGTAAGATAAGAGTTCAAAACACTGTGTTTTATAACTTTTGTAATAGAGGACTTGAAAGTATATTATTTCAAATCTTAGCTTTGCCTGTGTATCACTTAGTATGTCCCTAACAGGTGACTTAATTATTGAAGTGCATAATACACATCTGTGAAAAGTAATGGTCTAATAGCAAACAATACCATCTGCAAATTGTGTAATGATATTCGGAGTTATAAACTTATGGAGCACTCCATTTATCTCTGAAACTATTATGTCGAAATATACCTTAACAGGAGATAAACTTTAAGGACAGTGTGCCTTCCTTCAAGGGTTGGGCCAGCTCTCATCTTTGACATTTGTAGAAGACAAATTGGGAGGGTCTGTAAACTGAGTCATTACAATCTCTCTGTGTTCTCTTCTGAACACCCCGTCACCACCCAGCAAATCTAGGAATTATTTTAATGTCTTAGTGTTTAATGCTCTAGGCAATTCATGAAAGCTGTTCTTTCCTCTGTGCCTGGATACCTGGAATACAAAGCACAATTTCTCCTTTTGTAGTGAGGATTTGGGAGAGAGTCCTGTATGCCAGGTACTAGTAAAGTTTAATGAAATACTGGGTGACATGCTGTAGAATAACGAATAAAATATATGCAGTGAGAAAACTCATTGGAAAACATGCACATTTCTGAGTGTAGCTGCAAAATACATAGAGGAACTTAAATTTGAACTCTGACAAATACCTTTCAAATACCTATGATGGAGAGAACACTTTCTTCTACCACTGAAAGATTTAAATCTTGTTTTGTTTCAGTGAGCTTCATTTAGCTACCACATGGCCTCACCTAACAGAAGGTATAATTGTCGACAATGATGTTTATTCGTAAGTATTTTGTCTGAATTGCAAATATCTAGAAGTGTGCTTTATTGGTTAACTACTGCATTTTGCTGATGTCTAAAATTTTGTGCGTGGCTTTGTGTGTGAAAGAGAACCCATTTTGAGGAATGCTAAGGTCAGTTGATAGAACATCTCATTTGGGAAAACACTTTTGAAATGCATTTCTGTGTGAGAAAATATTATTGTATGGTAATCGCAACAGAACACACACCTCCGTTTTTGGGCATATTCTCATGCTAGACGTAAAAATTTTGTGTATTGCACGTTTCTTGGGAAAGATGATAGTGGAACATGGGAAGAAAAAAAGAATTAACTGAGTGACATCCCTCTGCCAAAGACTCTCATCCAGGTTTTCTGGTAAGCTTTGTGAAGAGGAAGAACAGTGTATACTGATACTTCAGAAAGGAAAAAAAGGAGGTGTGTTACTGT
>VZTO01021647.1:0-49712 GCA_013400615.1 Syrrhaptes paradoxus
ATGACCTCTCCAGTAGAGCTGAATAAACTAGTTTTATTTAGGCCAAAAGTATCACAAGGCTGCAGAGTGGAGGGCAAGACACAAGGAAACAGGAACCTGACAAAGAACAGTTCAAATATTTTTAGATTACTTTCTACAGGGGAAAAAATACCCATCCCTCATGCCCAGGGAATCAGGCAATAAGCTTGACCTGCAGTAAGGAAGATGTCTAGTTCCATATTCAGAACAAGCTTTAATGCTGAGGACAGCAAAGTGCTGGACTGAGGGGAAAGCAGAGCTGCTCAAGCATCTTTTACAAATCACATTATATGTGCAACACTGGTATGGNGTTACTACAGAAAGACGTGTGTGCTCAGCCTTCTGCCAACCTAGAATGGTGATGCAATAGCTTTCCTTGATGCGATGTCACAAAGCACCGTCACACATGCACCCACCTTTTACTACAACTACAGCCTTAGGCTTAGTTAGGACTTCCTGAGGATGGAAAATGCTGCACGCAAATGAAATGCTCCAGAATAAAAGCTAAGACATGCAGGATTTTACAGAAGGGGACTTGAAGCAGACAGCATTAGTTACAGCCAGTCACAGGAAGCCTGTGCCTGAGATATGTTCATATTTAAACTGCAAAATCTATGGTCACTAAACTGGGGAAGAATTAACTCATAAGAGCTCAAGCACAAATAGGATACCTAAGCAGCATATAACAAAACCAAAATACTACCCTTTTTCATCCTCTGTAATAGGTTCGGTGCTACAAGTATTTATCCAGGGACTTGACTGCTTTGTTTAAATGCCATCCTTCTGATTTATGAAACATGAAAATAAGAGAGCAGCAACAGTCCATCTTATCATCTAGGAGTTCACCTAGTTCTTATCCAAATACTGAACCAGACAGGTCTGGTCAGGATGGAGTGCTAATGGAAGAAGATGATGAGATAAGGAAGCACACATACAGCCAAGCTCAAGTGGAGTACCATCCGTACTGAGAAGCAAACAGGCTGAGATTCACACGTTCCAGTGCCAACAGCATCTTCTCCTAACCAGAAACTCTGCTATTGTTAACTTAACCTTTGGTAGCCCCTTACAGCAGGCAACAGCACTTCGGTTTAGCCTCTAAATTACTCAAAGTCATCAAGTTTCAACTTTGTTGTTTCATTTCATCACCTTTAAAAAAAAATGAAAAGATGAGGCCCCAGCTACCCTTTCCCACTAGAAGAAGCATATACCATATTTTAGCCAATTCAAGTAGTTATTGAATGCTGTTTTCATTACTCCTCTCTCCTCCTCACTTACTACATACTGCATCAAATTACACTCTGGAGCACAGCAGTAGTCTTGAGGCACGCTTAACACACCACTACACTCTGTTCCAAATAGGACAATGAATAATTATTTGACACTACTATTAGACTGGGATAATTGAGCAAAAAGTTTCCTTTTTTTTTAAACTAGGATTGTAATTCCAGCTGTCAGTTAATCAAAAAACTATACAACTATACAAATAGATCCTAGGTACCTAAATAGAGACCATCACTTAAAAAAATCACACCCTGAAAGAGTCCATAGAACAGGAGTCTCCTGTGTTATGAAAACAAAGCTGGTTCATATGGTGATACACAAACTACCTGCAACCTCAGTGGCCATCTGCGTGTCGACTAAGAAACGCTGAGCTGCAAAAGATAGAACCCAGCAGATCTAGACCCACCCAGCCTCAAGCACATTTCCGCAAGTCTGTGTTGATTCATAATCTACTTCATACCTGAGGCTCCAAACTTCAACCTTTTTCATATTCTGCACGTTACTTTTGGACCATGAAAGTTGATAAAGCAACAGGGTTTGTCAGATCCTAATGACATACAGCTTTCTGTCACTTGCATCCTTCCTTAAATACGATAAATTTCCATCCCTCTAAAACCTAAAAAGGTCAAATCAACAGAAACCTTGGAGGAAGACAGAAAAGTTCATTTTTCATTGAGAAAGCAGGGGGAATGAAAGGAAGCAATACCTTTAAAACAAGAATTTCCCTATAAGCAAGCCCTGGAGGGTAGAATAAAGAACATACAAGAATAAAGAACATCCAGTAGCATCTGTATGAAATGGAGGAATACCACTACAACAAAATCTAAAGCCACAGCTAAGAAGGTGAAAGATGTGCACAGTATTGAAGGAAAGACTCAGCGCCATTAACATAAACTGCACAGAGCAAAAATTAAACATGCTGCAATAATAATGTGAACTGCCCAATTAGGTTAAAAAACACATTTACCCTACAAATTAAAAAACCTTCCAAACCCCTCAAAGGCATTAATGCTGTTCCCAATGTTATTTGAGATGCAAATTAGAAACCTGAAGTTAATATAACACCAACAGAAGTTCCTATTATTCCCCTTCATGGCTCAAGGGAAGGCGACAGCAGAAGAGAAGCCACAGCCTTGTTGTATGAGGTCTCATTAGGACAGTAAAGGTTTTTCTTCATTTTTGAAGTTAACCCACCTAAACTTCAGTGTAGAAATGGCCAAATTATAAATGTGATCTTTCAAAAACCCAGAAGACTTAAGGGCATTAACAAACACAACAAGCCAGCTGCTGAGGCTGGCTGGATGGTGGGGGGGGGCAGGTGTTAAGGAGAACCAACTATTCTTCAGAGAAAGAGGAATTTAAATCCTGTCTTCCAGCATTGTGGATCTCAGTCTAAAGCACAAAAGTAAAGGTACAGATAATGGTGCTGCAGTTATTTCTTCAACTATTTCCTGTACCAGCTGGGTTCCAATTTTAAAGCTCAGCAAATGCAGAAACAGCTTTCTTGCATCTCGAAACGCTTTTCCCACAATGTAGGTCTTAGTATAAGGAGTCAGTTTTGCAAATGACACTTCTAATGACAGCTCTAAGCAAAATAGGGTTTGATTTCACACTCTCAGCCCTATCTGTACAGAGACTTGCACATATTGAAGAAGGATTGCCATCACTGGCACTGTATGTCCAAAGCTCTAGGCCTGCAGTTTGATGTATCACTGACTGTATTCTTCCCTCCATTTTCCCAGAGTTTAATTTGCACAGGGACTTAAACCAAAGTTGTCATACCAGATGCAAAGCAACAACGCTCACATCAGGTAAGCAGAACCCTTGATCTTACTGTTAACACCAAGTAAGGAAAACATCAGTGATGGGCTGCCTTTCACTAGAATATAATCAAGTTCAAACAGCGGAAAACCAATTATATTAGCTTTGTTTTTATAACTCAGTGAGTTTCCTAAGTGAAACATTACATATTTTCTAAAGCATGATATTCAACTGCTCGCTTAAAAAAATACTGCTCTTGGTAAACTGAGAGCCATAGCCCAGATATAATGTATTTAGTAACAACCCTGCCTACTTCCTCTCCTCAACCCAAGAATTAGTAGAAACATGGCTTTCTGAAGTTATTTCTGCCCACTACAAAACACTAGAAGTTAGCCACTGAGCTTCTTGCCAGCTTGTTGATGACTTTAGTTCCCAAACTGACTGAACAGAAAATCCAAAACAGCACTAAATGTAGATATGGCAATATGAAAGAGTTGGCAATTACCTTGATTTCAGGTTTTTCTACACGCAACAGTACAGCAATATCCAGCTGGGTCACCACCGGAAAATTTGTAAAACAGCTTAGAAAGGAGTTAAAATAGGGCTGCTTTTTTTTTTTTTACAGGCCTCCTTTTGAGGGGGAAAGCACATCCCTAAGAAAACTATTTTCTGAAAATACAACTTTCTCAATCTCCCCAGCAGAGTTTTTACAGCTAAGAGAAACCCACAAAGCACAGATTTTTACTGGATTGCAATACTTCACTGTCAGCTGAGATCTTGTTAACCACACAAACTTCACGACATACCAAAAAACATACTGTCAACATAAATGGCTACCTCTCAGGTACCCACAGTCAACAGATTAAAACAATTTACCTACCAAGAAAACACCAGCCACTACGCTGAGTTCAAGTAGCTGTTTTCCTAGCCATGCATTTCTTCCCTAGAGTTAATGAACAGGGCTACATTCTGCTCATTTACTCTTCCTCCAGGAGTGCTCATAAAGCCCCTCACAAGTTTCTGTGTGTAGTTTCACCTCCCCCAGTAAGCTTATGCTACTTACAGTATCTAGAATAAAAGTTACAGCTACTTCTGCAATGGACAGGAATCTCTTATGTGTTCTACCTAATATATTTCAAAATTTATGTTTTATTTAGATTGTGTAAGACTAAAGACAAGGTTCTCTAAGGATTTACCTGCAAGATCATTCTCACATTAAATATCAGATCTCAAGAATGTAGTCATCTAAAATTAGAACAAGAAGTTTATTTTATAAAAATAAAAATGGAAGTTTAAAGCAAGCAAAGTCTTGTTTAAGAAGAAAGCACAAGACTTGTGAGCTTGCAGGGGAGACGGAAATTCACTGTTGCCAAACAGCAAAATTTCTGTTTATATTATGACTATCAAGATATACAACAAGAAATGTAAATCATAACATAAATACTAATATTTTCCACTAAGGGTTTAAGTAGACTTTGAACGAATATTTAAGAAAACTCAAAGCAGAACCAGAAAGGACAGACTCTTAGAACAAAATACAAAACCAGCATCAAAGAAAGTGTAGGAGCAAGGAAAGAATTGTGTTTGGAAAGTTTTAAGTACACCACGTTTCTAAAGGGAATAATCTATCAAACCACAGGAGGTGACTAGAACTGCCATCATCACCGCTAACACAAAGGAATGTAGATTGGGGGGAGGCAACAGAGGAAGGGGGAGAAAGAACAGGGAAGGGAAAAGCAGAAAGAACTAAAAAAAGGGAGCTACAGTAATGGCTACCAGACTCTCAAGGAATTCCTATAGGAAAGAATAAATCCTTCATGCCATTTAAAAATAAAACAATCCATGCAGTGAGCTGCAGTCATCTCAGTAACATTAAACTTTCAGTTTATCTGCCCACCATATTTTCACAAATATACTTTTATGCCATATACTAAACTTCCAAAGCTTCACACAAAGGTTGCGAATACAAATCATATTTCTTCTTTCAGCCTCCTCATCCTTCTGAATCACAGTACCCTGCAGAAAAACAGTAGGGAAGTTTAACTACATGAAATTTAAAATACCCCTTTACAATTATTTAATCAACTTTAATTCTCAAGTTAGAGAGACAATAACTACATGTTAGGTACCAGCAGGTAAAGGCCGCTCGAGGACAGCCAGATTACCACAGCATGGAACATCCTGAAAGGATATCATTAAGGGGATGAACTTGCAGATCAGTATTTTAAATTTATGTCTACTAGGTAGTGTGTACTTCTATATGATGAAGAGCAGAATCTTGTTACTGACAAAAAAATACAGATGATTAAAAATAAGAGCTATATTACTATGAATAGTATTCCCTAGAAATTCAAAATAAAAGAGTAGTAAACCCATTTTCTAGTTAAAAGTTCCACCAGCTTATGTAGAACTACTTGGAATATATGTTTTAGCTCATCTCCTGTGTCTGAGTAGAATTCTTCAAGACATTTTCAGAAGCCCAACAACTGTAAAGATACAAGCTCTTTGGGCTTGATCACGTACACTGCATCTCCAACAGAACCAGATCAGGTCACATGCTTCTTTAGGAAAATTCTTGCTATTCAGCAAACATTACACTCCAGATTTCACAAACCAAACTCGAAGAAAAGAGACTATTCACAATTAAAACACATCCAGAAACATTTCTGCTTGCCACAAGACACACAGACTTACTGGTTCTTGCCAAAAATGGCTTTGACAAAAATATTTTCTAGCAGTCAGGCATATGAATGGGAGGCAATGTAACAGTAAAGGCTGTAATAACTGTTCTCAGGAGCTAATTTTAATGTAAGCACAGTGAACCAGAAAATAGATTTGACCAGCTGGCTCAATTCATCCCGAGGCCTAAAACTCGGCATGCACATTAAAAGCCGGGTGTCTTATCTGGTCTGACTCACCAAGCCACTCTCAACCCTGCAACCTGAAAGTTACCGTGCTGCTACCAAGCGCTATTTCTGTAACGGCCGTTTCTGAACGGTTATGATGGATGTCTCATTTACCTACCGAGAAAATGCCTTAACTTCCAGATCTCCACCAGAAGAGTTCAGATAACTGACGCAACGCTACCCCAGAGGATCATCTCAAACAGCCAGCCTCTGTCTCACGGGACCTAAAGCGACCTCTTTAAACAGCATCCAAAATTTCAACAACACATTTCCATGTAGCCTTCGCACAGGCAAGAAGGCATTTAATAAGCCAAATAATCAGAACAAAGCCACATTACTGCCCTTAGAAAAGCCAGAATAACACAAAGAGCCTATTCACTCCTCCACCGAGGACTTTTTAACCCAACTGGTCATTACATTTACGAGCCATAAATTAGAAATCAACTTTCTGATGGCTGCGGGAGGGGAAGGAAGAAGATAATCACCGCTTTCACCCAGGAACGGCCGCGGAAAGCAGCTATTGTGGAAAAACACGCACCTACCCTGACCTAACTCTATCCTTGAGCAACAGGGGGAAGAACCGCCTCAAACACCCCGGGGTACGAGCCAACACCCGTGTGTCCCGCAGGGCAGCGGCACAAAGGAACGCCCGGGCCGGCCGAGCCCCGCGGGGGCCGGGGACCGTTCCCCCCCATCCCCTCCCCGCTCCGCCCGGGCAGGCCGGAGCCCCGGCGGGGAGCAGCCTCGGGAGACACCGCACCGCCAGCCCGATTCCCAGCCCGAGCGGCAGTTATTAACGCTCATACGGTGGTTTTGGAGGGTTGGGGAGCGGGCTGGAGGGTTTGGGGGGATTTTTTCCATGGCTGCCTGGGCTGAGGGCAGCCGCCGTTTCGCTTCCACGCGAAGCCTGCAGCTCACGGCAGGGAGGAAGGCGGCCGGCCTCGACCTCCGGCTGGGAGAAAGGCCCCTAGCGTGAAAACCATTAATAATAAAACAATAATAATGAATATAATACCTGTATCTACTGATCTATTATTAAAGAGATGCGCAGCCCGCTGCTTTCGGGCAGCAAAAGGCTGCTGCTGCGGGGAAGGGCAGCTTCGGGGTGACACCCCCACCCCGCAGGGTTCCCCCCCCGGGGCAGCACTCGCCCGCCCGCCCGCCGAGAACTGTCCGGTGCCCGCCGCGGCCCGGGCTCTGCGAAGGGGTCCGGGCCTGACCGCCTCCCCTCCGCCTGGCACTGCCTGCGAGCCGCCAGCCGCCTCAACGGCCGTTACCTGCCGGCTCCGCTCACGCCCTACCGGCGGGCGCTGCCCGCGCGGCCTCCCCTCCCCACCCCCTTCACCGCAGCACCGGCCACCGCTACCTGCGCCCGGCCGTGCTGCCTCCCCTCCGCGTATGGACCAGGCTGCTCAATGGCAATTGAACAAAACACACCCGACTCCGCCCTCTCCCGGCACTCTGCTGCTCCCATTGGCTGAACCGCCCACCCGGCGAACTTTGACCCGCTCTACCATAGGACAGTGCGGCGCGCTGGCCCGGCCCACAAGGGGCGGGGGGCGGGCCCGTTCCCGGCAGGGATGCACAGCTGTAGTGCCGGGCGGGGAAGATGCGCCGGACTACAGCCCTCAGGAGGCATTGCGGCGGCGCGGTGCCCTTCTCTCATTGGCTCGCCAGGGAGCGTGCGGAGGGGCGCTTGTGGGGCGTGGGAAGCTGCGCTCCTCGGCCGGAGGGGGGATTACGTCATCGCGTCCCCGGATGGAGCCGCAAGAGGGACGCGGGTGCGCGTGCGGCGCAGCGAGCGAGGCACGGAGGCGCTCATGCGGGAGAGCTGCGCGTGCCCCCTGTGTGCGCATGCGCGGTGGGGAGTGAGGGGGGACTGCCTGAGGAGAGGGGGAACGGGAGGTGGCGGTGGTTCTCCTCAGGGCGGTGGAGCCGGAGACTGGCTGGGTGGGGAGGCTGCCCCTCGCCCTAAGCAGGGTCCGAGCGTGCCTGCCCTGGTGGGTTTGGGCCCTGTCAGTCTGTGGGCAGTCTCCACCAAGGCCTGGCCCGCCCCATCTGACAGCCCTGGCGGAGCCTTTCCACAGAACGGCAGAGCTGTGGGCAACCGGGCCTGCCGCAGTAGCAGAAGGAGCAGGAGCGTTAGCCGGGGCTTCCCCCAGAACGTGTCGCCATGGCCCTAACCCGCTCCTTCTGCTGAGGTTGCCATCCCTGTAGCTGGTTCTTCACAGCTTTCTCCGCAAAGTGCTGCTCCGCTCCGTGTAGCGGTGTGGTTACACTGCCCTCTGCCTGCTCCGTGCTTCTCTCAGCTGGCAGTCTCCAGGCCAACCTGCTGGAAGTAGCTTCATCTCCCACAGGTGTCTCACATGGACCTGAACCGGTGCCATCTTATCTTGTCTCTTAAAATGGAGGCGAGGAAAAAAAAATAAAGCAAAACTAACATCTGCTTCTTACTCGGCAATAAATGTTCCTATGGGAGTTTTTCAAAAGCAGTTATGAGTCAACAGTAGTGAGGAAGTGGGATGTGTTTGGACAATAATTACATTGTACGCTTGTCAGGGCAGAGGCTGCTTTATGTGGGTGCATAATCCTTAACATCATGAGAAACCAAACCCTAGTTTATTGTTGCCTACAGGCCTAACATTACTGAGGCACAGGTATTTTTTATTAATGGTAACTATTAGCAAGCTCTTTTCATCCCTTTAACAAGCATCTGTTATTTCAGTCTTCTGCAACCTGTTCTTCGGTGTTTGCACATGGAGTTGTATTTCACTCTCTCACTTTTCCTTTGACCCAGAAGTTTTTCATCTGACTTTACCTTATTATCCTGAAAGATTTTGCTGAATTACAAGACAATGCTGCAATAGATACCCGAGTTAATGTTGCAATGCAGAGTCCAAATCAAAACTGTGATACTGAGGCATCCTTATATCAGCTTGCTTATTTTCCAGGCTTTCAAATTTTAACCTTAAGAGACCGATAACTTAAAACCAATTTTGCTTCAAACAGCATTACCATGTTTTGTTGCTTGTTCTTCATCACTGTCATCTTTTACACCCTATACAACCCCTACAGTACTCAGTTTCTTGAAAATCTTGCATGTTTATTTTGTTTTGATAAACCTTAGGCTGAAATATTTTCAAATAGTTTTCCAAGATACCTTTCCCAAATTATACAATGAATATTTAAATCAGTGTACTAGTTCTCTGCAAGATCAACACCTACCTCTCTTTTTAGAAAGATCTTGCAAGTGATTAAAGGTACACAGAGAAAAGCACACAGCTTTCTCCCATAGTTCAGTTCTGGCTCTTGAAATACTTTCTAGTTGTGCTCATTTTGCTCCTGGCCTTATTGTGAATTCTAGTGCATGGGAAATTGTAGTTCAGCTGCTTTCATGATCCTACCCATACCTTTGGCAGGGATTTGGCTCCATCCTGTAATCAGTTTTGTACACAGAATTCCCCACTGAAAACGAGTTATCCCTGAAGCATTTCATTGCTAAATCCCTATCCAAACTTAGAATTAGCAACTTAGGGTGTTTTATTTAAAAAAAAAAAAAAAGAAGTCATAGTATAATTTTCTCTTTCACAAGCAGTACATCTAAGTGTTCCTCTGGAGTTTAGCAGCTCAGGCATGAGATTTTGATGTAAAACTGGTTTTCCCTCACAAGTTCAGCCATTTTCATAGTTTCGAAACATTACTGTTTCTTTTAGTTAAGCCACAATACTATGCGCTATTTCTGCTGTAAGTAAGGTAAAACCAGAGGGAAATGTGTGTTTCTGAAACTGAACTGCCTCTTGATTGCAGCTGTTTACTTACAGCCATGGCTGCAGCGATGGGGGAGGCATGTGAAAGGAGCTACAGCTGCGCTCCCCCAGCAGTCAGTCCTTCTGCTCTCAGTTTCCACAGGCTGAATATTTCCAATTAGGGTAAAAAAATTGCCATTAATACATTATCTTATGGATAAGAAAGACTCTTAAGTCTTTCTCTTCTTCTGTAATGCTCCCCTGTGATTTCTCCCCTGATTTCTTCTATCACTTTCCATTCTTTTCTCCAACTCTATCAGCTTTTTTTTTCCATTGCAACAATGGTTGATACACTCTTCTGTTGCGGTGGAAATGCCTTCAACTGTCTGTAGTCCAAAAACAACTGGGAAGCTGAGCCCTAAACTAGTGATGTTACAGAGCTAGTACCTCCTGCGATCAGCTGGTTGCATCCTGAAAATTATCATATGGGCAAATCACATATAACAGTTGACAAAAACTAAGGGACTAGGGTGGGAGACAGGAATGAGCGTTCATATCAGAGACAGGGCAGGTGGCAGGTTTAATCAATGTCATTCGGTATTCAACCATAGTCTTATTTTATACCCAAGAGTAAAGCTCTGTCAGGGATCCAGTTTATAAATCAGATCTTGGTAAACACAGACCTAAGTTTCCCTCACGACAAGGTTCGATAGTAATTGTTTGTCTAGCACTTTAAATATCTAATTACAAACATGCTACCACTTGTTAAAGTGGTCAGTGTCTGTTCACTCAACTGTGTGTCTCCAGGAAGGGCCATCTGTTTCCAACAAAACAGTGAGACATGAATGTAGACAGATTTCTAAATTTAAAAAAATAAATAAATAAAAGAAAAAAGCTAAAGAGAACTACAAAGCTGTCTTTACAATAAAGCACAGGCTGAAATAGTTGCAATCAGAACAAACTTCAGGAGAAAGTTTTCACCCAGCAGAACTGATGCATGGCATGATTGCTCTGAAATGTCCTTCTGGGGTTTGTTTTATACACCTACACTACTGTAGTAAGTGTATAGAAGTCTTCACTACATATACAGATGATATGTTCAGTTTGGTCCATCTCTACACCTATTTTCCATGAAGGAATAGCAGTTCCTCTTACATCCCGTCTCAACACCTAGCTCCTAGATCCAGTGCAAGAACAGGAATGTTTTCCCCTCCTTAGTCAGAACATGGTAGATAGGGGTGAGTGACACGCTGGCTTCACCTCTCACACAAAAACAACAGATAGACCTTAATAGTACATGTGTGTTACTACTAAACTGTAGCCAGTTTAGGCAAATCACCACCTAAAATCAAGAAGGGCAACAGAGGAAACTATGCAACTCAGTTCTTTTTTTATTATTTTCATACTGTTTGTAGATAAGGAGCCCAGCAGCTATTTGATGTAGTTAAAGAAATAAAATGCAAGAATAGTTCAGACACTCTGTAACATGCACAGCTGCTCATAAAGTTCAGATGAGCATTTCCAACATAATTTCAAATTGGTTGAAAGGTATTTTGCTGTGTCACACTGATCACTTTTTACTTAGCACAGAATTAGTAAGCCAAAAGTTAATCTTACTGCATACGGTGATCCTCTTACAATGAGTTATAGAAACAAGTGAGTTGGGTTAGCAAGTCTCAGTTGGGATAGCAAGTTTCAGGTAAATTTACTCCAAATAATTGTATTTCTCTTCTTGTAGCAATCACTGTTAGTCATTCATCTGTTTCCCCATAAAACACGTTTAATGGAAAAGGGGCCTCCCTTTTAAAAGACACATTTATGAAGGCCTGTCAGAAAGATTCCAGATCCAATAAAATCCTTCACTGATCCTGTTTCCCTCAGGGTCAGTTCGTAGTTGCCCTCAGGAGCAATGTGGATTCCATCTCCTGGCCCAGGGAGTCCCCACACAAGGGAGTAAAGAAGGAAACTGGACTGACTTTGGAGTTCAACATAGAGCAGGAACAGGAGATGCTGCTTAGATATCGAGGGGTCCTATGATATCCTGTGTGTTTTGAGGGGATGTTTGAGCATGGCTGAGCCTCATCAAAGATGCTTTTCACACTTCTCCATTCTCTCTGTTTAGCAGTTTCACAGCAGAGCATACTGGTTCTGGGCACCAGAAGAAATTCTGCCAGTAATTCTATGTATCAGTTGGTGGTTTTAGTGTAAACCTTGCTTAGACTGCTCAAACAGATGAGTTTTCTGTGTACTTTTGCTTATTTATGTTCAAGGGCTTGTTATAAATTAGATAAAGCAATAAGAATACAACATAAATAGCTGGAATTGAGAAGCAAAGCAGTGTTCAGCATCAACATCTGAAACGAGCAGAGGGCTGACATCCTGGGATATTAGTCAGGGGTTTCTCGTATACTACTACAAGTTGGCTAGACTTTATGTTCTTTGTGAACTCTTAAAAGGATTTTGAAAATGTTGAGTTAATCATGACCAGATCAGGTTTTATTGGATTTCATGGAAGGGTGACTCCATCCCGTGCCCCCTGTACACAGCTGACTTTTCCTACACCCAGCCTTTCACCTCTATTACCTGCTATTCCAGCTACACAGTTGCTTCTTCTTAAATTGAGCCATCTGGCCAGGATATACTTCATTTTTCAGGGTATGAACTAGCCACAGGTTTTCAAAAAGGGCAAATCAAGCTCCAAGTGCTGAGCCAATACAGCATTGTTCTGCTTTTCACTGCAGTCCCCTAGGAACCATCCCACTCGTGAGAACTCTAAATTGCTAAGAGTTCAGCCAAAGCATCTTCTGCCTACTCAAGTTTCTAGTCCTTCCTACATGCATTTCCAAGTGCCTTGTTCTTTTTGCAATATACAGCACTTCCTTCCTAGACCTTCCCTACACTTGCCTGCTTTACAGAATGGTTTATCCGCCTCCTCGCTGAGCCTTTCCTCAGCCCAGAACTTTTCCCCAACTTGTCTCTCCTTGAAAAAAGCCAGTGACAGCAAAGGCACATCAGTTGCCTGCATCCTGGTATAGCCAGGAGGGCTGCTTGAGTTCTTAGGTTTACATTTTTTCTGCCAGGACAGGAATTATAGAGCTTTTGCAAACTCCTCTAGTGATTTCCAATATAAGGCATAGGGAAGACAGATCACTAACAAATAAATTTGATTAATAAGCACTGTTACTTAAAGCATGCTCTGCACAACATATCACACTTGTTGTGTTTCACCATCCTTAATATAGAATTTCTGTATAAGCCATTTCATCTGCTTCTCATTTTTTATTAGTTGGGTTTGGTTTGGTTGGTTTTGTTTCAGTTTGGTTTGTTGGTTTTTTTTGTTTTAAGGAGATAGTAGTTAGCACTGTTCTGGTACTTCTCTGTTATTACTTAGCCAGAAATCTCAGGTAGCAAGAAACAATTTTACTGTGGAAACACCCTACATAAGTACTTTCTTAGTACTTAGTACTTTGTTTATACCTGCATAGGTATTATTTTCTTTTATTTTGCCTCAAAATCTGTAGAGGAGTGGTGGAAGATGTGCAGTGGGCAATGGCATTGTGTCAGGTCTTAATATTTTTTACCAGTTTCCAGGAAACAAAGCTTTTACAAACAGGAAACTTTACTGGAAAACAAAGTAGTTGCAAACTAGTAACATTTGTATTTCTCTTCATCTCATTCCTAAACTGACTGTGGCTAGATAAAGAAGGAACTATTTTAATGATCAAATGAAAACAGGGATTTAAGGATGAATTTTCATTTTAATTTCAGCTGAGCAGAGTGATACATACCCAAGATTTTAAACATGGATTCTTCACATAGATTTGTGCATACTAATTATCAGGTATATTCTCGTATTGAAGGGTTTTCTTTGACATGTTACATTTATAGTTAATTTCCCCTGCAGAAGGCAATTCAAGTGTCATGTTTCTACTCATGCTCCCAGACCTGCCTTCTCTGCTCAAACTAGAATTGCAGCCNAGTAGTTAGCACTGTTCTGGTACTTCTCCGTTATTACTTAGCCAGAAATCGGAGGTAGCAAGAAACAATTTTACTGTGGAAACACCCTAGATAAGTACTTTCTTAGTACTTTGTTTATACCTGCATAGATATTATTTTCTTTTATTTTGCCTCAAAATCTGTAGAGGAGTGGTGGAAGATGTGCAGTGGGCAATGGCATTGTGTCAGGTCTTAATATTTTTTACCAGTTTCCAGGAAACAAAGCTTTTACAAACAGGAAACTTTACTGGAAAACAAAGTAGTTGCAAACTAGTAACATTTGTATTTCTCTTCATCTCATTCCTAAACTGACTGTGGCTAGATAAAGAAGGAACTATTTTAATCATCAAATGAAAACAGGGATTTAAGGATGAATTTTCATTTTAATTTCAGCTGAGCAGAGTGATACATACCCAAGATTTTAAACATGGATTCTTCACATAGATTTGTGCATACTAATTATCAGGTATATTCTCGTATTGAAGGGTTTTCATTGACATGTTGCATTTATAGTTAATTTCCCCTGCAGAAGGCAATTCAAGTGTCATGTTTCTACTCATGCTCCCAGACCTGCCTTCTCTGCTCAAACTAGAATTGCAGCCTATCTCTCAGAATCCCATCCCAGATATGTAACTGACGGACCCAGCCAACTGTGTCTCAGATAGAACTTTTAATTTTCTCTCACTTTTCTCCTCGACTAAGAAAATCTCATCTCATTCATATCCATTCAGACTACTGCTGCAATGGTTGTCTAGCCATGTCCTTTAGCCACACTAGCCTACTCCTTCTAACTCTCCACTGGCTTTATTTTTATTTTGTCAAACACACACTCCCTGTCTTTCCATTCAAAGCCCTTCATAGCTTATTCCACCTCTGTCTACCTTTCACTAAAGCAAAGG
This sequence comes from Syrrhaptes paradoxus, assembly GCA_013400615.1. Classification (NCBI taxonomy): domain Eukaryota; kingdom Metazoa; phylum Chordata; class Aves; order Pterocliformes; family Pteroclidae; genus Syrrhaptes; species Syrrhaptes paradoxus. The sequence continues at coordinate 14,608 of VZTO01021647.1, forward strand.
CAGCTTCTGCCTCTCCAGCCCCCAGGCACTATGAACTGCACTGTAAGATCACCTCGCGTGACCTCTGCTCACCTCAGGCCTTTATACTTAGCAAAGATACTCATATATTAAACCCAAAGGTTTCAATTAAATTAAAGCATTTTGGTTCTCAGGAGACTAACCTGTGTTTCACAAGCAGAATACAAGAGTGATCACAATTGCCTGAGGCTTTTATGCTGGCCTGAATGATTCCAGATGTCAACTGGGCCACTGACTGTTGAGGAAGTAACAAAAAAGGACAAATAAAACTTCATGGCCCTGCTTCCCTGACTGGGAGGGAAATGTCTTCCTGACACCCAGTCAGCCCTGTGCGAGGGAGCAAGAGGCATCCATCAGTCCTGTAGAAAGATGGTTTTCCTCATCATTTCAAAGCACCTACTTAAATTGTTCTGTGCTTTGAGCTATGAGACATCTAGGATGCCTCTGAAGAAGAGAGGAGATAATATTTGAGCTAATAAATTTAAAAATCTGTTTCAATGAAACTTGGTGTCTTTTGGATGTGTTTGAAGGGTGACTAAGACGCAAGCTGTGAGTGAATCTTTTTCTGTGGTTGGGGTAGGTGCAAAGCCTCACAAGTTTTCTTCTGTGTTCTCTGTTGTCTGAGACTGCAGGAGCTGATGAAGTGGCTTTGCCTTCAGTGGGAAGACTTGTAAGGTGTTTTCTTTTCATTTGGCTGCCTTCACAAATTGTTTGCAACCTCCAAAAGGCCCCTAAGCCTTTACCAAATTCAGTTGAAGTTGTCCAACTGGTTTAAAATGTATTATAGTGTATACAGATATGCATCGGCAGGCACAGATGACACGCACTGGTGGCTATGTGTTGGGAAAAGGAAAATGGACAAGCAATAATTTCTCCCTCATCTCTGGCACTGTTGGCTAAAGAGAAGAGATTTGATTATAGTCATTATTTTAATATTGAACTGGGATTGTTACTAGTATTCTGAAGGCTCTGCACAAAGCCTTACTCCCAGAAAGTTAGAACTGAGCAAGAAGACTATGATACAGGTGTCCGGTTCAGGAAGAACCAGTGAGACCCTCCAGCCCCAAACCTAACACCCACAGGGGCTCCATGGTTTCTTCTTGAAGCTAATGAAGCATCTCATGGTTTAGTTCAAATCAATGGCAAGCGCAGTGCATTGCTAAGTAAGCAGCAGTGCATATTTGCAATCACAGTTTAAAAAATTTATTTGATTTCAGACTGCAATAGATCTAACACAATGAGGGCCACCAGAATCCATAATAAAGATCAGCCATGGAACCTCTGTCTTCTTGCTAAAGTACCAATGGACACGTCTTGGCTTTCTCCTGTGTCTTCAGGCTTTGGAGCAACTCCCTCTAGGTATGTGCAAGGTTATATAATTTTCTCGTGTCCTCTCACAAGCTCTGACTTTGCTCTGAGATCTGCAGAAGCTTGACAAAGCCTGCAGGTGGTGTGATGAAGATGCTGCTAACCAGGCTGATCACCACACACAGACTCTTTTCCCTTAACTCCGGCGGATGGCTGCATCTCTGCTCTTGCCTCATCCTTACTTTGGCAATTCTTCAGGCCAGGACTGTACACTTAGGTGTTGGTGCAGTGCCCAGCGTAGCAGGGACCTGGACCATCACTGGAGTTCCTAGGTTCTTTGGGTCGATAAATAATAATGGCAATCTGCAAGCAAGAAATTGCTTTGAGGATTTGGTGGGGGGGTGGGGGATGGGGGTTCTTTTGTGTACCAAAAATTGTAGCTTGCCTCCCCCCAAAATCAGTTAAAATACTCCGTACACAGATCTGCAGATCCCAAATGCAGAGAGGCCACTGTAAACAGCTAAAAGAATTTCCCTCCCCCCTGTCCTGAAAGCTATCATCAAATATGTTTTCTGAGGAAGAAGTGCGATCTTTGAGTGTATGTTTCCCATTTCAGTTAATTTTTAATGTTCTAAAGACAGTAAGTACTTCTTTTTAACAAGCATCTCTAACTTTGTTATCAGGATAGCTGTTCTAATTTTTTTACAAGTGGTGCATTTTTAAACTCCTTTTATATATGTATGTCTGTATGCTAAGACCTCGTGAAAAAAATTGAAAGCAAACTTCACAACAGCAACATAAGGCTCTGCCTGTTTTTTTCCTGGTTACCAACCTCGTACAAATTAAAAGCACATTAGCCACTTTGAAAATAAATCTGACTGCAGTTCAACCTCTTCTCTTTGGAGTTTTAGTTTGAAGATAGCAGTGGCATTCCACTGACTAAGCCACTTGAGTGAATTTCCTGATTTTGCTTGGTTGCTTAATTTCCTGTTGGGCTCACATTTTGCCTAATTCAAGACAAAAAGACCCCTATAAATGGGATGAATGATTGAAATTGCAGAGCTGGACATGGTAATTTGATTGCAGTTCAGCATGTGCCTCTCTGAACAGAGGTAGAATTTCTGAGACGTGCATATAAGTAGCTCTAAAAATGTCTTTAATTCAGCATTTTCTACCCTTATTGAATTACACATCTGTGTATACAAATATCTGTTATCAAAGGTCTTCTCCTTGTGTTCAGGATTTAATGTGTGTCCATGACAAGTTTCCCTCTGTTATGACATCACTCTTAAGTCCCTAAAGCAAGACAAAAATAAAACAATAGGAAGTGCTATGGTCTGTTACTCATAAAAACTCTCTAACAGTACTTAGGAGTACATTTGAAGCAGATCTCCTTCTCTGCATCATTTTTCCAGGGAGAGGCTTTACATTCAGCTTTTAAATACACAGGATTGTGAATGGGACTAAATAATGCTTTAGCAAAAGCCTGGAATTAATGGATACAGAACACATACAATTTGAACTCTCTAACCTGATTGTTCCACGCGTCTTTCCTTTATGTATTGCCTATCATGCTGTACAAAATTACTAGGCTATAAAAGGTTAAAGTAAAACTGGACTTTTTTTCCGATGTTCCTTCCTCAATGAAGAATACTACCTATGTGGGTTTATGTATCGGTTAAATCGGCAGAGGACTTTATGAAGGAAAAGATGCACTTTGCAGTTTTACCTGAACACCATCAGCCTGGGCTCAGCCTGATCTTTTCTGGGGAGGATTTCCAGGGCAGCTCTGTCTGCAAATGCAGGCTTTTTGCAGCACCAGCAATGCTTTGGGAGCTACCCAGCGTATCACTTGGATGGGGCTGGAAGCTTTCAGGATTCAAACTCCACATTGATTGAGGCTAAACTAAAATAATGAATATACCCCATTCATTCAGGCCAATTTCTGTAATATCTGTTATTCAAGTATCTTTTCTGTCAAGATGGTGGAAGGGGTACCAAATTATTAATTTAGGTGAACTGAACACCTGTTGAACTAAAATGTTAGCTTGGCTATGGATGCTTGGGCTGTGATTCTGAAGGGGCTGTCGTGAACCATGTTTCCAGCAGCCCGATGTGCTTCAAACGTGACAGGCAGATCCTGCAGGAAATGAAAATGCTGTGTCTTCTTTCCTGAAACATATTTTCATCTTTCTCAGGCATTTCTCTTATTTGTGTCTTTTTTCACAGGGTCTGTTAGTGGCAGGGATCTTGCTGAGTTGTACATCTGGTTAATGGCCTAGAACATTGTCATTGTTTACAGTTATTTCTAAGAGGAACTGAGATCAAAGATCAAGTTAATGGAAGAAAGAACAATGAAGGATGAGAGCCGGTCCTCTGTTAGGAGGGATGATGTTCAGTCCTTGCAGAGCTTTATCTGGTAAGTATTTTTCCATCTCTGATGACTATAAGCCAGATCCTGTGATCTTTATATTGACCAGCTTTGTATTTAAAACTTCATCAATAAAGACCGCACTTAATTAGAGTACATTTTTAACCCAGTGCCCTTTCACTTCTTGAAAAATCCGTCTTACCTAGCAAGAGCTATGTAATACTGCCTCAAAAAATACTGTGCTTAGGCATGTCTGTACGGCCATGAACTTAGCGTACTAGCTTTTTCATTACTATGGACTTGATCTGAAGGTTGCATCATCTTCTGGGTTCTTGCAAATAGAAGAATCTAGGTTGAGACAGGGAAAATTATTTTTCAGAAGAGCCAGGTATACATGGATCCAACAGCCTCTTGAAACCTTACAGACTAGATAGCTCTGACAGTGGGCTTCACATTTCCATCTGTATAGCAGCAAATTTAAAAATGTGTATGTAACACAAACAGGGCCAAGATACTGTGACTGATTTGGGTGGTTCTGTTTTTATGTTATTTTATTTTTAAGCTAGCTAGGAGCAGCCATGGTTTAAATTAAACCTGGCACTTCCATATAATTGAAGAGGGAGTTAGAGAAGATGCAGACGCTTTTCATGCCAAATGTTGTGCATGTGCAGAATGAGAAGCAACAATTACAATTAATTTTTGAGCCCGTACTCTGTAGCAGGAGTGTGCTCCTTATCGACCATGAATGCATCGGGGAAAGGTTTTTATAGGGTTTTAATGCATTTTTTTTCAATGCTGTCAGAACCTGGGAGTTGTGAAATGCCTCGGTTTTCTTTTGCATGCATTTGTCCAGACTGGCAAGAAGGTGCTCTATCTAACAAAGTCTACAGGTTGGGACAGCAAAGGGTCCGGCAGCATTTGAGAGCTTTAACTGAAAGCTGCCATCAGACAAAAGAAGGGACTGTTGCAACCCACCTGTTATCTCTGTGAGTCAGCAGCACTGCCTTCCCCTTCCAGCTTCCCTGCAAATCGTGGCAGCGTCAAGATAACATGTCATTCAAGATCTGCTCATACCACGTTATCAATAAAGTTAGGAAAACTAATACCTTGAGGGAGCAAGGCTAGATTTTCAGTTTGCTTGATTTATGGGCCGAGTCTAGCCTAGTACAATGGAAGTCCAGCTGTCAGTGTTCTTTGTCACCCAGCTTTTAGAGGATGTCATTTTGCAATGGCAGGACATGAAAAGGGGTTTTGAAGAACACTTTGCAGTGATGGTGGCTGACTACTGTGTTTATGGTTACAATTAACAGCACATTCTCATCACCTCTCTCTGATACTGCTTGTTCACAGGCCCAAGGCAACCAGAATAGCTTTCTTTTGTCCCATACTCCTTCATCACCACGGCAACAAATGGGCAAATATTATAAATAATTTCTTTTTTTGCAAGTTGACTGGTAAGTTTTCAAGACCACACACACATGCAGAGTACAGGTAGTTCAAAGTTGAAGATTAGCACCTTGAAAACGTGGGTTTAACCAGTAACTTGGGCTGTGGCCTGGCTCCATGCCAATGCCCATGGGAAAACATCCTCCAAAGTCACACAGCAGTGGTGACTACGCAAGTGTGTGGGCAATGCCAGCTTGGGGCTGTTGAGGTTGAGATCCTCTCCTGGACCACCCTGAGCTCACCATAATTGTGCCACTGGTGGAAACAAAGGTCAGCCTCTTGTGCAGGGGTTTAAAATTTGAACTTGCACTCCCAAGGGGACACCATAGCCCGGAGCCCTTTGGGACACCACAGTCACAAATCATTGGGGCCTGGGAAGCAAAGTCACCATCTGATTTAGTAAACACTGCCCCCAAATGGAGAGGCAAAAGGAGCAACGTCATTAGCTCATCATGCACCTGGAATTGAGGGAGGGAATTCACTTCTGCCTCTGTGCAAGTCGAAACCCTTCCATCACCAAGAGCCCCACTGGGCAATACTCCTGTGCAGCAGCAATTACAGCATGGGGGCTAGAGACAGACTTCTAATTTCTGGTTCAAAGTCTGGGAAGAGATTCTTGCCAGCAGCAGCTGCTGGAAGGTACAGCGTCTTGGCATGGTCATTAGACTGATGGATCGTCTGGCATCAGACCCCAGGAAGCTTGAAGGCTCTCATCTGCAGCCTCTGGATCCAGAAGCCAGAAGGTCTTGAGTCTTTCCCTAACCTGCGATTCGTTAAGCACCCTGCAACATCTGTATCACTAGGGTATTTCATGGGAAAGTTTTCTTTTTGTTGGTTACGTGTTGCTGCTTGCACATGTTTTTTTTCCCCTATATCTAGACCATCTATTCTTTTCAAGTGACAGATACTAAAAGTAGTAAGCTGTAAAAACATGTACCACCTGAGTTATAAAGAAAATCTCTTGGGAGACGGTAAAACAAACCCAGTCCCAAACACCCTCCCCTTGCCCACGTTGCCAAACCACCTCCTTTTCTACCGCCCGCCGTGCCAACAGCTCAATTCTTCCACAATACCTACAGGGAGGGAGGTGGTAGCAGGTTAAAAAGCCAGGTTCCTCCCTCCCTGAGGTTTCCCAGCACGTATTGCCGGCCTGGGGCATACAGGGGGGAAGGGGAGAGGAAAGGCTGCTCTGCCCTGTGTAGGACCAAGCAACTTTTCAGTTGTATAAAATATATTAAATTCCAATCTCGCTGGAGCCGGTGTTGAAAGATTTCATCAAGGCCAACACTTGACCTTTAGCAGACAATAGCCCCAGCCCTAATTGGCAACTGCTCATTGTGCGTTTTCATGTGTTTTGAACAGGCGGGTTTCATGCTCATTCCCCTGTAGGCTCAGGTCTGGGGCTGCGAGCGGGAAGCGGCGAAGGTTTGGTGATTTCTGATTGTTCTATAATGCCACCTGCTGACTCGAGGGCGACAGTAGCCAGTGTATCAAAAGTCCTTTCACAGAGCCCTGCTTTTAACTTTAGTGCTATTTATATTAATGGGATCATTCAATGCATTTCACTCATGTTCTAATTTAGAGTCCAAGGACAGACCCAAGTTACAAATCCTAAGTGAACACCGTAAGATATATTGGACACCAACTCTATCAGCTTATTGTGCTTGAGTCGCAACTACAAAATATAATGAGGAGGTAATTGAAAAGGTCTTGATACTCAAAATCTTAAAATGTCACGTTTATAACACACTATGTTTTTTCTTGACTGATGCAAGCTGCAAGCGTTTGTGTGCCAGCAGTACAATGAGTCTTCACTAAGTGACCGAGACGATAGGAGGGAGGAAAACATAAGTGGCTACTTTACTTCCAAGGGAGGCCCAGACCTTACTCCCTCTACAAGGATGATTTCATCACCCATAGCAATTCATGCAAAGACACATAGCATAGTAAAGAGGCCCCCATCCTGAAAAAGGCGCCAAATCATCTACTTTGCAAAGCCTGGGAAAGTTCAAACACGGATCTGGAGTGAATGCCACACTGCTAATTTAATCTTGTAACAAACTGAAAAATCATGACCCTTTTATCTAACAGAATTCTCTCTTCCCGGACTCATCCCATTATACCAGTTGATCCTTGTTCTTCACCATTTCCCTGTCTTGAGAAAAATCCTGTTTTCACTCCCAACTTTGTCTGAACCCTTTACTGAAGCGTCTCCCTTGCAGGGCATACGTGCTCCCAGCACACCTCAGCTATTCCTGCTGCTCTGCCCATGCTCTGCTGCTCCCCTCACGTCCTCTCATGTTCTCTTTCCCTTAGATCTGGTTCTGCTTTTGCTCCTGGCTCCAACCTTATTTGTCAGCTCCATAAATAACTATTCCTTCAGGTCTCTACCAGCACCCTCAGCAAATCCTGGTGTCTTGCTTATGAGTTCCAGGTTGACGCTCAGGGTGCATTTTTCAGAGGGCTCCTGACCTGGGCACCTTGACGCTCTCCAGCACAGTGGAGAGAGGTGCAGCAAAGCCTTTGCACCACTCTCCTCCTTCTGGCACCTTAATGGGGTCTAATTTTTTGTGCTGGCCTCCCACACACTTAATAAAAGACGCACATTCAAGCAGGCTTTGTGCCCAGAACACAATTAAGCATCCAACTGTCCGATCTGTGTGGCCAAATCCTCGGTGTTCCCGGGGGTTCTCAGGTGCAGGTTCACACTGGTTCATCAGGTTTCCATAGGGGGGGAGGAAATGTAATTTAGCTCTTTCAGTCTTAGTCACTGAAAATAAAAGGGGAGTAAGTGAAGCTTGTCTTTGGCTATAGGAGTGGCAAAGAAACCAGGAGTGATTCTTTATCTCAAAGTGAAATTTGCAAGTGAACAAGGCGTTATAATTGATGCAGATTTAAAGATATAAGGTGAGGCTATTCTGTGTTTAGGTTATCTTGCTTTTCCCAACCCCTCCCTTTTTCTTCCCTTGCACAGCAGAATGCTTAACAATAATTTTTTCAGACCCAGTCCTCAGAACTGCCGTTCTCCACAACTCCAGCAATTTTTAGAGCAGCTGGAGATATTTAGCAACCCTGAAAAAATTCCCCCCAATCAAACCTCTCTTTCAACACAAGCTGACCGCAGAAATGTCAGAATACCTGAGATGAGCTGTTTCGCTGTGTGCTCTGGGTCGTTCTGTGCCACTAACAAAAATATTACATGTGATGAAAACAACCCAAAGCCACAACACAGAAAATAACTGTTGCATGTGGAGGGACACAAAGTCTGGCTGACTGATGTATAGATATATGTATATATATATATATATAGATAGATGATAGATAGATATACACTGCTGATATATCAGGTGTGTTTAATTCCAGAGCTGAATCAAACTCAAGCTCTGGACTATTAATTGTTTACCCTGCTAAGTGCCTTTCATCGTATAGCTGTAGCCAGGGCCCACAAGTACCTTCCCAGGGAATGCCTGGCATGGGTTGGGGGATAGCAGGGCATTCCTAAAAGACAGCCCAGAGCCATCTCTGGCTCCCTCCATGGTCCTCCAGCATTATCTCAGCATGCTTTGCATCCTTTAGGATGTCTGGCCACTTCCCATGTTGCACACCAGGGCTCACCAAACATGCACGCACTCAGTTTTGTGCTATAAAAGCACCATCTTGATGGGATACAGCACAGCTGTTGCATTGCTTTGGACACTTTGAACCTCAAAGTATGATGTCTTAGGCCTACAAGGCCACCACAGGGGCCCAAAGAAGACTACAGCAGCATAGACAAGCTCTATGTAGCCAGGCTGTGCCACTTTTCTTTGGGCCAGAAAGCAACATCTGCTCCTGTTTTATTCAGCAGGATAGATATCACCAAGGAAAGGAACATTTCCATCTCCTTAGGGCTTACTACGGGGCAAAGTCTTATACTATAAACTCTGTTACGAGTTTAACCCTGACTCTAAAACACTGAAAAACACAGTGGAAGACTTCATCTCTTCCATTTGTTGAGGCAGTGAGAACAGGAAGGTTAGAAGACAACAGGGAATGACTGATGCCAGAAAAATAGTCTAGGATGAACGGAAAAGTAAAGAAAAATGTTTTTATAATGGTGTTACTAAATGACAGAGAGCCATTGGTATTTTAATGCATTGCATACTTATGTGAAGGAGGATCTTCATCCATACAGAGATGGATCCATCCAGAGGTGGATTGTAACCTCTATCTATCGTTAGTCACACCAGCTTCCTTTGCATATAGTTGGGCATTGCATTGATTTTGCCCCTCAGCTGTAACTAAGGAAAGATAAAGTGTGCGAAGGAACAAAAGCTGCAAAACCACTCAGACTTCAATGCAAAGCAAGATACCCCAGGAGCTTTAGGTCCTCACATTTTGATTTGCATTTTCCAACTATTGCAGAGGACCTTGAAAATGAGATACCATCTGGCTGAAGACAATGCTGTCCACTGAAATATTTGACTGTGCAGAGAGGCAGATGACCCTTTGATGAATTAGCTGAGGTTGGAAAGAGGTGCACGAAGAGGGAAACAACACGTTGGAGAACAAATGGAAGCTAAGTGCACCTTGGCATCCTGAGCTCTAGGGTTGGTTTGGTTTTTATTTTTTTCTTATAACTAGGAATTGTTTAAATTGCTGCAGAATTGTTGAAATTGCTCTGGAATTGTTCTGTTGTATATAATACAAGGACTACCTCAATATGGAGTGGGTCAGCCTTATCAGGTCACATACTCTAAGAACAACAAGAACTCAAGTCAGTTTGGGATAACAAGATTTAAAACAAGGTATCTAAGAAAAGTGCTTATTTTTGGTCAGCGCCTTCAGTGAAAGACAGTTCCTATTGCACAAAAACAGAGGGAGGTGGGATTGAAAGGCAGTCAGACAATGAAGGAGTGTTTCAATGTCACACAGAAGCATTCACTAGATCAGCATTTCCCTGCAGCCACCTCTGGCTCCATCCTTAATACCGCTAGGCTTGTGCAGGAAAAAAAAGATGTTGCCCTCAGAAGCTGATGTGCAGGAATTGGGATGAGAGGGGAGCAGTGAGGATGTTGAGCAGGAGTTTTGCCCTAGCAGGTCTGGTAGTGGCAGAACAAAGAGATATTTGGAAGGCACTGCGTGCTGCTGAGATACAATGGTGTGGCTGTCCTCTGCTGGAGTCACCAGCAATGACAGGGTCAGCTCCTTGGTCTTTTCCTTTTGGATGTTTATAAATCACAGTTCTCTTTCCAGAGAAGATGAAGTATTTGGTAAAAGGGGAAACACCACAATTTTCCCATTTTTTAAAGGCTGTCAGCCTCTGCACACACGCCCAGGAACTGCACTCAGCACCACACTGTTTCTCCAGCTTGCAGTTTTCCAAATGACTGTCACCAGCCTCTTTGCCCTCCTGTCCATGGCTGTGGGAAGCCCATTCAGTCTCATTTTTCTACCCTCACAAATATCCCTGCTGTGCTGCCCTTTCATTTTACCCAGAAATATCATTAACAGATCTTTTCTCCACTCCTCTACATCCTTAATACTGCCAAATAAACCAAATAAACCAACTGCGGCATCCTCATTGATGGAAGGTGTGAAACGCTGGTGGAAGCCTGGGAGTCTGAAGTGTTATGGGACAGTCACCCCACACAGAGTAGGACAGATATCCCAGGCAGTCCTGTGTTGTTGTGGAAGCCGGAATCTAACTCAGTTTCCATCTTCTTATGCCCTTTCCCGAGGCAGCCAGCTCTAAGGGTTGAACTGGCACTGAGTAGCTGGGCTTTATGTCCAGTGCACTTTGCCTCCTCACAAACCAGACTGAAATCACTAAGCAGCACTGGAAGCAGGCAAAAATGACAGGTCCCAGCTCTGTGAGGTGACGTGTGATCCCTGCTGCAAATAATAAGAGGTGAGGGTATTTGATATTTTAAAGTGGCCGTTAGGACTTCAGTTATCTGGGCTGGACTTAACCTCATAGATGAGGTTGAACCCTCACACAATGTTCCTCTTAATCTCTTGATCTAGCAGATGTTTATTCTGCATATAACACTGCAAGAAGCAAAAAAACGAAAATAGAGACTGTAAAGATTTTAAGTAACTCATCTTACATTAAGAACTTACATTTCTAAACTCTAACTCAAAATCTAGGTACTGAGAAACTCTGCAGGGCTTCTTTCTCTGTAGGAGAAACTGGAGGCCTGACCTGGAGGCTGACTTACACTTCTGCGTAGTGGACTGTTGAATTCAGTGCCCCAAACCAAAGAAATAACCATTGACACTGAATTTTCAGGTCTTTGTGCAAAGCTCCTGCTAATTTTCCCTTGCAATTTATGTAATGTAAATGCTACTGTGGGAAAGGGAAGAAATGTGGAGTGGAAATTAATGGCACAAATTATACCTATGGGGATGAAATGCTGAGATGGGAGAGAGAGGACCTTGCATTTAGGACTTCCACTGCCTTTTGGAGACCTGGGGCTACTAAACTCACCCGGCTTCACCTCCTGAGTGACATGGGACACAGGGTTCCATGTAGGCATTGACACACAAGCCTACAAGGAGAGAGACACTGTATTTTCATTTAGAGACTCCACACATCTTGGTAAGCTATTGTCAGGGATAGCTGCCACTGCCACCGGTCTGTGTCTTAACTTTAATTAGCTAATTCAGGCATCATATCACCCAGCTATAGGGACCAACATATGACTGGGGAAGCCCTGAAATAAACACCTTTATAGGGCATTGTGGATCATGGGAAGGAGGCACTGCAGAAAGGCAACTCACAGCCAAGTCACGAGGATAACGAGATGGGCATCTGTGCAGCCACTGGTCTTCAGGATCAGTTCTGCAAATGCCCTAGTTGCATCCTTTTTCAGTTATAATTCATGTTACACAAGACAGAGGGAAAACTAAAAAAAAAGTGTTAGTAGTTTGGGTAGGTCAGCCAGAAGACTGATGCATTCAACACTTTCTGGGACAACTAAGAGCTCAGGAGATGTAACAGGAAAGGAAGGACAGTCCTATGTCAAACAATGGAGACACTGAGAGGCTTTGAACATCTTGACTCTGCTGACAAAAAATCGCTGGTATTTGCCAATAAAATTGGGGAGATATTCACTGAAGAGCAAAACACTGACTTTCAAGCCCCACCTGAGTACTGAATGATGCATTATTTTTTGACAGGAATAACTGATACAGGGTGTGCCTGAAAGGAGCGCTGCTCGTACGGCTGGAGAAGGTACGTGTGTGAGACAGAATCTCCTGTCTGCAGACCCGCCAGATAGTTGGTTCAGTTGATGTGGACATCACCATGCCTTGGCATGGATGTTGACTTACAGACTGAAGAGCTGTGCTGAATTTGTCTCGTGGATCATCCCCTAATAGCTGCAGGCTTTAGGTGCTTCAGAACAACAGGGGAGAAACCAAGGAGGATCAGCGCAACACAACCACAGGAGATGTTTGTTCATTTACAAACATGAGATTTATATCTCCTTTAAATTAAGGATATGAGCCACTGAGAGCAGCAAAATGAGAGAGTATTAACCTCCCCAGAGTGTTCGTAACTAGCCTTGCTTGATTTCTTTTTTTGTTTTAAGAAGACTTTCAATTGCAGTACTGGCTACAGCTCAAAAGCTCTAAAAAACTCCCTTTATATCCTGATACTATTTAACAGGGCTACAGACAACTGATGCTTCATCTTAAGTTTCTTCAACTATCTTTAAAAGAAATGTTATCTGAAATGCTTCCCAGATGACTGGATTAATGAAAACAGATGTATTAGAAAGAGTCATTATAAATATCCCATTGCAACATAAACAGCAAGAAAAAAAGACAGTCCTCCAGACACCCCAGAACCACGTTCTCTACACCTGGCAAAGAAAAAAAACCAAACATCTTTGCTCTGTGCTGCAAGCTGAAATTATTTTTTATTTCTATAGTGGTATTAAAAAGAAGCATCTGTATTATTTACTCCTAAAGCAGAAGGTCATTTTTGTCTTATAGATAAAGTAGAAGGCAGAAGTGCAAGGAGGGAAGCAGTGCCTGCCATGCCTCTAGCCTCCTGTGTGGCATTGGGTAAGTCCCTTCTCTTCTGCGCTTCAGATTCCCCATCTGTAATTGGGGTTGAAGTTAACCGCCCTCTTGGGGAAGCACCAGTATGTAAAACCCGTGTGTGATGGTCACGTGCATTTTCTCTGTACAATAGGAGTTTCCTGAATCATTCTGTATGACTGATTAGATTTTATGTTTCCCAAAACATCTTCAAAAGGAACGTGAGCCTTTGTCCAGCTGCAGTCCCATATCCCAGTTCATTTCACAGGCAGCTCAGGCTGTTACTGTCTGCTGCCCTGGGATGCTGAAATCTTGCACCACACACTGCACTTTGATGTGGCATTGGCACAAGGAGGATGCTTCCCTGCAGCAATGCACAGAGTGAAACCACGCAGGGCAATGCCGAGTCCAGGCATGGTCAAGATTCCACGGCTCTTGTGCTGCCGCTGCTGCCTCCTCTTCACTTTTCCCTTCCTGTAGCAATTATTGCTCATCAGCACAGATTAACAATTGCACAAGCAAACCCTCAGAACAAATGAATTCAGGGCCAAGGGCCAACCATAGTCAGTGGAGCTTTGCCACCGACTTTAAATGGGATTGGGATTTAGCCCTGCAGCCTTCCCCTGTGTTTCCTCTCCTCACCCACTCATGTGCTGCACATGTGTAGCTTGCTGGCAGCTCCCCCAGCTTTGGGATGAGGTGCTCCCAGGTACAAGCTCCTAAAGTTGCGCCCCTAACCTCCTTGCGTCTTTCTCCACTCACGCCCTGGCCTTGTCTTTTTGCTAAGATATGTTCCAGCCATTTTATGGTTTCTTTCAAAAAGTAGGAGAACAAAGACAAAAATAGATCTCAGTTCATTCATACAGGTTTCTGTTGGGCTGTGAAGAATTTAAAGGTCCTCTCACCTCATCTCTTGTTTATCTAGTAGCCTCAGGCCTCATCTACATGAAAGAGTTGCACCCATTCAACGAGATGTTAATTTAAACCAATTCATTAAACTAATACAAACCCTGGAGCAAGCGGAGGGATGGACGCTCCTGCACCGTATTAAAACCAGACTCCTATCGGTTTGCTTTAATCTGGTGAGAAACTGAACCAAAGTAACGAGCACCCATGGACAGGTTTGCTCTGGTTTTACTGAACATATGGAAAAGAGCAATGCAAATCACGCCGGGGAGTTCTCACTCAGCAGAGCGCTGCTGCAGGGACCAAGTCATGACTTGAAATGAATACCTTCCACTCCAACCTGCTCTCGCTGGTGCAAGACTTTGCTTTCCTTTCTTGCAGAAGAGCTCTGTCTCCATCTTAATGCTTCGGAGAGGATTTCTCAAGGCATTTGGACAAACCCGCTTCAGCAGCCAAGTTCCAGCAGATCTGAGAAGTTCTGCTGCTCCCCTCTGCCCGCTGCAGCTGTTCCCCGCAGGCAGCACTGCTGCTAGAGAGCAGGCGGGGGGGAAACGCATCCTGGGGTCACAGCCCAGGGTCTTCATGCAAACTGCCAAGGACAGGGTGGGAATGGAGGCAGCAGGCTTTGCAGGTTGGTTGGAAAGTCAGCACACAGCACTTGCTGGATGTGGAATGACCTTCTGCACAATGGGAAGCAGACAAGCGGGGAGCAGAAGCTTCGTGTGCCACCCCAGCAAAGTTCACCAGAACTGATTGATCCTGGCCTCAAGCTCAGCCATTCGATGGAGATCTGGAACCACTGAAAAAATGGCCAGGAGCCTTCAACATACACCCAGCTGCCGTAAGCCTCTCCCTTGCACTGGAGTGTGTTGTGGAGGTCTCCTAACTCTTACCCAACCCAAGGGCTCTGTTTCAGGTCTTTATTTCACGGCCAGTGCCTCTGCAGATGGTAATAAAGTGATAACTGTTTCCGTACCATGGTTACGGGGGCTAAATAAGAAGCCGGGTAGATGACCCCCACCCGTGATGTCAGTGGGAGCCAGAAAAAAAGGAAAGTGCAAGGAACATCACCCCAAAGTCCCAAGGAAGGTCACTATTCAATGAAAGCAATCTGAACAAGGAATGAGGGGAGGGATGGGACTGGAACATTTCTGCTTTACAGCTCTGCCCTCTTTTCAGTGGTTGGAAAGGACTAAATCACCTGTTGTCAATATCTAATGAGGATTATAGAGAACATAAATCCAGACTTCTCACAGGTGCCTAGGGAAAGGATGAGAAGCAATAGATCTAAGCTGCACCAATGGAGTTACCATGGATATTAAGATGATGAGAATGGTTAAACACGAGGCCAGAAAGATCGTGGCATCGCCATCCATCAACATACTCAAAACTAAACTGGACAAGGCCCTGAGCAACCTAAATTGATGTTGAAGCTATCCATCTTTTGAGTGGGGTGGAGGTTTGACCTGATGGTTTTCTTAAGTCCATGCTGACCTAAATTATTTTGTTTTATTCAAGGAAAAACAGGCAAAAATTGCCTGTCTGAAGCCAGCTTCACCCATGTTCCAATGACTGGGGTTGTCACATAGCTAATAAATTCACCTGGCTATTACCCAGGTGTTCATTCTTCCTGAAGAGAGAAGGCAAAAACAAAATTAAGAGACTCGGGTATCTGCAAAATGGTGCCAGTCACTTCAGTGCAGTTTCATAGAGTAACACGGAAGATTTTCCATCAGGAAGGTGCAAGTGGGAAAGTGGAAGCCTATGGTGGAAGCTCCTCAGCAGCCACCTCCCTGCTGAGCAGGCCACCCTGAGATGTCTTGGCTCCAGGGCCCCCATCTAGGCTAGGGAAGTTGCTCAAACGTTTGCTGATGTTGACAACATCAGCTGGCTTTCCCCTGCGCTGGTAGGCACTGGGAGTCTGGGTGTAGGTGGCTGCCAGCTGGTTTTGCTAATTCAAAGCTGCATCAGTCAAACGTGCTCTGAGCAGCACTGCTCCACGGTGCATAGACCTCTCGCAGCAGTCACGAGTCCTAAATTTCCATCATTGCGAGCATTCGAGGCAGGAAGAGAAACAGAGTCACTGTTAATATGGGCAAACCCCCTTAGGATGTGTAGGGGCAGTGTAAATACAACAAGATGCTCATTATTTAAGGGGAAGAAGAGAAAAACGGAGGAATGATTTTGGAAAACAGCTTTTACCAATATTTGAATGTTTTTACCTTGTTTGGTTTTGTTTTGAGATATATATATATATACCTATTTCAGGAAAAGCATTTGAAACTGTTGCTTAAATGAACTTTGCATCATACTGGAGAAATCCTGGTGTTTTCTGATAGATCTGTTTTTATATTACTATGTTTCTTTTTATCCAAGGATCTCAGATTATCATGCCAAAGTTTTCGTGGATTCAAATACTCGATTAAGTAAATTTGCAGGAGGAAGGCATGCCAAGGGCTATGAAACACCAAAGCATGATTTCTAGCTCAGGAAGCCTTTAAGCCACAGATAGCTGGAAGCTAGGAGAGCATACCAGAGAAATCTCCGATTATACTTCTGTCCTTACCTTCTTTTCCAGCATCCAACAGACAGGATACTGGCTGTGTGCTATCCTCATGTTCTTAACCAGCTGGTTACATCTTTGGTCAGAGGAAAGTGATGATGGATACTCTCTCGATTTCACTCATCCTCTCATCCTAGGGATGGACTCTTGCAGTTTGTCCATACTGCAGCACCTTCAGTTCACACAGACCGGGGGGTACGACCTCCCTCTTTCTCCCCACCCCTCTCTCACATTGACCCTTTGCAGCGTTGATTCAGATCCATTCGAGAAGCAAACTCCTTTTTTTATTCCCTGTGTGGTTTTCTGCCTGCTTAACAAGTTGATTCAACATGTGCCAGGGCTGGCCGGAGGGAGAGGAAGGGAAAGCACAGCTGGAAACAGAAGGAAGAAAAGCAAGATCTTCCCTCACAACGTTGAGATGTTACATTTGCTTTTGCCATAACAGAACTTCTGCCTTTGGGCAGGTTGGCTCCTCCCAACCCAAAGATCTTTGGTGCATCTCCAGTGCTCTCTTTCAGCCTCCTGGTCCTTCTCCATTTTTGCACTGGCTCTGGCTCTTCTTGTGACCTTCACTGAGCTAAGTCAACTGGCTGATGTACCAGTTATTTGGCTTACGAAGAGGTCTGACAACTACAAGAGATGGTACAAAATAAGTAGTAGGACCATGTGGTTGGCTGGAGATAAAAGGAAAAGGGAAAGAGTAGGAGAAAACAAGGTCCTCCCTTTCAGCAGCAGTGAATTGTTAAACTGTTCATACATAACTTCATCTCCATCCATCTTTTTAGTACTTTACAAAGGCCAGGATCTTAGCACAACAGCCCTCAGGTCGCTTTCCATTAACAAAGCAGCCAGTCTTCACACAAAACTGCATCACATCTTCCAGGCTTTCTTGCGCAAGCTGGAGAAGAGAGGCCACCTGCATTTCCTCCAGGCACAAGGCTTGTTTGAGAACTATTTAGCACTTTCCCATTTGGTCAGGATGGGGGAATGTGTCCCACAGAAGAGACCAGATGCACCAGGGAGGGGCTACTGCATCACAAATGGACATTAGATGACAGCAGCATTGCTGACATTAATACTTTTCAACAGCTACACTTGCAAGAACCTAAACCATGGCTCTGGCTAGAAAATAAAAAAATTCCTTGTATGATATCTACTGCACAGGGATTCCAAGGGGCAAAGCACCAGAAATAGGTTACTAGTGAATAGGTTGCAGACTTAACGTGCAAAGTGGTCCGTTTGGTGCATCTGTTAGATGAGTTGGTGGTCTCAGTACAACTCCCACACAGTGAGGCACTTACAGTGTTTTGCAATGTTCCCCACCCAAGGTGGGTTGAAGAAGTAATTGGTTTTAAAGTACTACAAGGAAGAAGAGAATCTTAAGGAAGAGTTTTCTCAATAGTAAAGACACTGAAGCACTGGAAATGATTCCCTGGAGAGGTTTCCAAACCTCAGTGATGTGTCAGGGCTTAGGAAGAGGTCTGGCAATGTGATGGGTGAAGCTGGTCCTACCTTGGGCAAGGGCATCATCTTGAGGCCTCGTCCAGTCTTAAATGATGTTGGGCATTTCCTAGACCTTGTTTCAGCTGTTGAATTTGACTCACTTTTCCACCCCACTCCAGAAAACAGATGTGGTTATAAGTTATAGCCAGATTAGAACGATCGGTAAAGAGGGTAAGAATGCAAGATTTTAAACTGTGTTGGGCTGTGACTTCTGTAAACAAATTTCAAGTGGCTGTGACGTTCAGCACAACACAGTCCTAAGTGGTTGTGCAACATCTACAGAAAATGAGTCTGGCTCTGCTGCATTTCTTTGACAATACAATACAGCTGCAAAGGATGAAGGAGCAAGTTCCCAGAGATCTCACAGAGCTTTCCAAAAGTCTTTTTGGTAACTGCTGTGAGATGCCTCACAGGCACCCTAATCTTGCCTCTAGCTGTTCACGGAAGATGCTGAAGACAATCAGATCACAACTGCAGATGCAAGAATTCAAATCTGACTGCCCAGGTGGGCCAGCCGGGTGCCTGCTGAAGGCCCTATGTGTGGCAAGTCCAGGAGAAAAGAAGCCCAGCACAGTTAAGACACTGCTGGAGCCTAGAATGAGGAATCTGACAGAGGCAGAAAACCTGATAGAATACAACTTCACAGGGGGGGTTTGTGGCCTTCCCAAACACCTCATCTCTGAACCATTTGAAATCAGTGGGAAGTTTCCATTTACTGCGGCAGATTTTATATCAGGCAAGTTATCTATTAAAGGATTTAGATATGTGTATCTTTCAGTCCTCAAAGCCTATTGAACCAACTACCTGGTCAAATTTGTACAAGTGCTGAAGCTATTTTCTAGTATGAGGTTTGAGAGGGTGCTTAGAGAAGGAGCCAAAATGAAATTATTTTTAAAAGTATAAAAGTGATCCTCCTATTGCCAGGGAAACTTCATGATTTTCCATAGTCCGTCAGTCTGAAGCCCAGTTTCTATTTGCTCAGAAAGCTGACAGAAGCTTTAAGAAATTATACTGAAATGGGTAGCATAGTTGTCACTGGGCTTGTCTTTTGTTTGGTTAAAGAGATTAGTTCTCAGGCAGTGGTAAGCTTTTGATGGTGAAGAGACAGTTTTCTTGAGATTTCTACACACAAGAGACCTCTCAGTATTTTATGTCTGCTCCATTACATATACGCACCCTGATACAAGAGATTAAATCCTTGGACACAGAAGATCAAATATGTTTCAGCTGCATTTAACATATGGTTCAGTTATTGCATACTCACAGCTGTAAAAGAAAGAAAACAAGTGAGAATATAAACAGTTTCTCCCAGTCTACAAATGCTGTCAGAAGAAACAAGAACCTATATCTCATCTTGTTTGGACAGCATGGGAAAGATGGGGGGTGACAGCCAGAGCAGCTGCAAAGAACTATGTCTGTTTCAAATTCAGAACAAATAATCTTCTTGCTGTAATTCCTGACAAATAATTTTCTTGTCCAACAATTTTTAGGTTGATCCCGTAGGACTGCTGGGATAATCATCCTGACACTGCAGATAACAGGATTGTGATCATAAATCTCAAGATTCAAGTACATTCACCATGGTTGAGTGACCACCAGCATTTTAAGAGAATGAGAATATTTTTCCCCTGAAAAGACGACAGCACGAAGGGCACATATGCAGAAAGTGAAGCCTATGAATTACAGAACAATGCATCATTTTTATTTTCAATTTGCCATGCGCTCCTTATCATTTCACCCACATTCTGCCCACTAATCAAGGCAAGAAGGCTTGGCTGGTGCAACTGGTTCTGGATAGATCTATTTGTGGCTGTTGCTATTGCAGCAACAGCAAAAATGCCTTTTTTTATAAAAGAATCTAGGCTCTGTCCCAGAATATAAGTGCCTTATTCTGAGAACAATTATTTTTGTCTGCAGAGTGAAAGAACCTTTACTCCAGACTAGCCTTGTGTGGAGCTATTCCAGCCATGTACGTGTAAATGATGACGGGAAGCACGCCTGCTCTCATTGTCTGGCCCTGGTTGGTGCAATTCTGGCTTTTCTCCCTGGAAGAGGAGAAATTGGGTATTTAGGCAGGACTAATATTACAGAACTACGGAGCTCTTGTGTTCTTTAGGCACAGTGAATTTTGCCTTTTGAAGCTGGTTTGTCTTCTGTGGGCAAAATGAGAAAAAAATACCAAATAGCTCCGGGTTGTTTATCAATATAAAACACTCAGCTGATGAGAAGCACTAATCCACAGCCAAACCCTGATACTGGCCCAGCTGACTCGTATACAAGCCACCACCTTACTCCAAGGGTTTTATATGTGAAAGCACTCGAATCCTCGACAATACCTACAATTTGAGCCGATGCTACAGTTAACCACAGTCCTACATAACCATGGTGATCAAAAAAACGATCACCTTCCAAAATGTGAGGAATTTGATGTTAATAAAGTCATGCTACACCCTGCCAGGCAATACCCAAACCCAGCAGAAGTGCCACACTATGTCACTTGCAAACTAGCAGCGATGCAGGGCAAGCACATTAATGGAGATACTGCTGTGCAAAGAAGGGGCTGTAAGTCTGGATTGACTTTCTTCCCTAAGGACCTCTCCAGCAACCAGCATCTTCTTAAATAGCTGGCACATATTGCGCGTAATTCTCTTTCATAAGAAATACCTGGCACGTCTTGTAATTTTTGTCCTAATGTTGCAAAGTGCTCTCCCCTCCTGCACTCTGCATTCTCGCATCACGGATTGTCATTCTCGGGCCACGTAAGATACCCTCTTTAAAAGAACACAAACAAGCAACGGAGCTAAAAAATAGAAGAGGTGGAAGTAACTCCACAAAAACCAGAACAATGACAGATGCTGTACTTCAATCTTAGCCAACGGGGTCTAACAAGGGGTCCCCTTTGCTTCCATTTTCCCCGTGCTGCAAGCAGCCTAGTAAAGCAAACAGACCTCTACAAACAAAGCACTGCTGCTTCACAGGATGCTCAGGCCTTTCTGGAAAAAGTTGGTTAAGTCAATGAGTAAACAGCTTTGTTCAGATTGCAAGGAAAGCGACTTGGAGTACAGTGAAAGCTTCTTACCTTCTTTCTTTGCGATTGCAAAGCTCACACGACAGGACCCTGATGCTCTTGCTGCGTGGTTTATATATTCCATGTGCGTGGGAGTGAGTGCTCAGGGATTTGGGAAGGGAGGGGGAAGGGGGAAGAGTCCAAACAAAACATTTAAATGTAATGCCTTTGATGGTGCAGCTGTGAGAGGGCAACTAGCTGAGACTCTTTTGCTATGATATTTCAGAGGCTGCACAGTTTTACTGTCCTTTATTCAATATGCTTCAGAAGCAGTACAGAAATCATATTTCCACGGCCAGCCTCTCCTCAAGTCATCTCTCCCGTCTGCGGAGTGGAACTGTTCTACATTCATGCACACCACCAACTGATGCTTCATTTTCACCCTTTCTTGTGACCCCATCTGTTTCCCACCTTCTCTCCTAAACAGCCCATCTAAGAGGTATTTCCTAACCCGTGTGAACAAAAAAAGGAAGAATGAGCTCTATCTGCTTGGTGAGGAGACTGAGAAAAATAAGTCAGGGCATTGTGCCTGGGAATGGGGCAACCTGCTTCCTCGTTCATTTCCAGTTCCTTTACGTGCCTGTGCACTCCTTCACATGGTGCCTGCCAGGTGCACTGCTTAATCCTGGTCTCCACGGTGCAAGGAGCACAGGGCAGAGCCACCCCAGCTGAGGGTGATCCAGCAGGATGGGAAATCGTGGTGGGATAGCTGGGTAACGCTGCAGATCCAAGCAGTTCTGTGCACAGCGCTGTGCTGAAGAACTCATCCGAGAGCGCCGATCACTGCTAACGTCAACATACCCACCCCACGCTTCTGCACAGAGCAGGTATTTCCCCACCTGTCCAACAGGAATGATGACAGTAAGTGACTCTACGGGGGATGTTTTCAAGACAAAACACACCACAAGGCAGTTCTCTGTGCTTCTGTGAACCTTCAATGCTGAGCTCACAAACTGTCCAACTCTTTCGCTCTAACGCTGGTTAAATCAGTAGCTACGGGACAAATGCAGGAGTGCCACAGGGCCAGGCTGGTGCCAGGGCACTGCAGTTTCACAGAGAAATGGCCACAGGCAGCAAGGAAGCAGCTACCTGCAGCGTTGCGCTGTTTTATTGCAATGGGAATGGAGGGCGGGGGGATGCTGTGCAGTTCTCTTTTCAGTTTCACTCCATATTCAATAACATACGTGAAGGCTTTTCAAGCTGATGTGCAGGAATCACTCTTCTAGAATAAATACAATAGTTGAGCCTTTCCCGATAGGGTTAAACCATTCAGAAATGTAGCAAAGAAATGCCGAGACGGCGCAAAAGTATCTCCTCAAGCACCAGCGGCTCTAACACGCAGTGGTGTGACACGCCTGGCGTGATTACAGTAAAATGTAAATACCCTCCCTCCCAAACCGTTCATTCTCATCGTCATAGCCTAGCACCTGGCCCCCTGTCTGAGCTCCCCGCTACCTCTGCACACTCGATATTTGCATCGTTCCCATCAGGTTGGGAAAACAAGAAACTTCTGTCACACTCTAAACTGCATCTAACAGCATCTCGAAAGGGGGAGGCGTGGGGAGGGAAAGTGTTACCTAGGAGCTTCAGGATTTTCTCCGATAGACTTGGTTCATTTTCTCTGAGGCTTCTGTGTTTTCTTTTTTCCCCTTTTGCCCCACTTCTCTCAATGGTCTAGTGCCCTCAGCGAGTCCAGGAGCAGACACCAGCTGGCCCTAGCAAAGGCCACATCCCCCACCGCCTGTGTTGTTCTCCCCAGCTCCACTATATGGATCCCTTAATTGCATGCATGTCTTTCAGGCTATTCTCCATGCATGAGCTGTCAGCAAAACCTTGCTGGAAACACTGGAATTTCACATTTTTCATGGAGATTTTCCATATCAAATAGGCAGTTTTACATTTTCCATGAAATTCCTAATGACTACAAAAAAAAAATACAGCCGCAGTGTTCGGAAGGACTTGCTCAGCTTGCCTTTGGGCACCTTTGAGTGTTAAATGCATGTGTGTGAATTTACTTAGCATATCATTTCAGGGAGAGGATTGGAATTTTTTTTTTTTTTGTTGCAGATGACAGGAGAGAAGCATGCATTCATCCATTCATTCATAAACTCAACTTGTGGCACTGCACACTGGGGAAGGGATCTTTCGCATCATTTTTAAAACAGAAAGAGTGCAAAGCCCTGTCAACTGACAATATCCATCCAAGCTGTCATTGCCAATCACTTGAATGGACTGCAGCAGAGAGTATTTTCCACAATGAGATACCAATGGGGGTGACCATTAGGTCAGGAATCTTATTTTCTCAGCTCACCAACCCCTGCAAATAAATTCTCACCAAAAGGAGAGAAAAGCCTCATTGATTTGACAAGCGATCAGACACTGCAGTTGTCATTTTCCCAGCAGTTGCTGGCATATTTTTTGCCTGGTGTGCGAGATATGAATTTCCTGACTTAACCTATCAAGCTCTTAAAGGCATCATCCCTTTTTCATCTTCATCCTTGTGAAAAGTAGAACTCGGAACTCAGAGCAATCAGAATCAAAGCAAAAGACTGTTTCCAGCCTTAATATATTATTAGTTGATTTACAACAAAGTTCACACGGGGGGTCTACTTTGTTGTTAATAGTCAGACATACTTATTCAACTCACAGGAGTGTGTTTTCTCTCCATCAATACCCATTTTAATTTGTAAAACACAACTTCACAAAATGTATTTTTTCTTCTTTATGAACGCCAACAAAACCAAACCAAGAGAGGCTGTGACACCAAGAAAAACTGCCATTCTTCAGTGAAAGAAGTCACATTTTCAGGTCTCTGTGTTCTTAGACACATACACTGAGTTTTCAAAACTTTTTAAAATGCTGCACGAATGTGAAAAAAAAATAAATCTTTACACTGAATTCCATCAAAGGGCCTAAATTCTACTTGTGGTTCTACTGAAACCAGATAGGTACTGGAAGACAAAGTTTACCTGAAGTATACCAAAATGCTACCCCAATCCACCTCACCCCTACGAGTTATAGCTTGAAAATTCATGTTAGATTTGTTTGGGAGTTTTTGAAGAGAGTATCTTAGCATCATCCAAAATTAAATTACTTACTGATGTGAAAACATAGACTTCGCTGACATTTTCACAGGAAGGTTCTTTGGGAATACTTTCTGACCAACAAGATTCCTGGGTTCCCAATAACAGAACTGCATTAGGTCTTGCTTAATCTATGGCATGATTGTTATTAATAGAAATAATGGCATCCACTAATACTGGAAACATTTATGTCGACATATCAGTAAATTTTAAAATATATTATTTATATAAGATATTTTAATATTAATAATATATCTATTTTATAATATAATAATGTATCTATATTTACTATTGGGTGAAGAAACTGACCAAGTCAGAACGCTTCTCTATACAGATTCTAAAGCACAGCCAGAACGCCATTAAACATAAAGAGTCAGGTAAAGCCTCACCTCTGTGCGTTATACTTCATGCCATACTTGGTCTAGCGTAAAGATTGCTCCTGACAGTTTGAGTTTGTCCAGTGACAATGAGGGGAAGGAGTTTTATGGTGAAATGTCAGAGAAAAATTGTAATTGATTGTTTTTGTAAACTGACAGTTTGATAGACTTAGCAGGGAATGCATTTAGCATCTTCAGCCCGTTCTTTGTTCGTCCGTACTCTGTATTTTTGTACTAGTCTTATCTTTGGAGTACATTGTTCCAGAAATTCTAGCAGCATATTGAGGCACGAGTCTGCTTCCAGATAAGCCTGTCTGCCTTAAAATTTCTTCTTTTTTTCATTCCAGACAAGTGTTCAAGGACAGGGGACCACCTGAATGTCACTTTATTCCTTATACATCTGTTTTCTAGCTTTGCCGTGCCCTTGCATGCAATGTTCAGCTACACAGGCTATGAGCAGTCTCTACATAGGACTGACTCTCTTCCAATTACTTTTTCTAGCGTTCTTTCCTCGGTGCACCATATGTGATAACCTCACCAACTCATTCTTTTCACTTGCTGCTAATTCCCTGCTTTGATTTCACATCCAACGCTCCAATGTATAGGTTTAAGTCATATGGCAATGCTTTTAAAGCACTGATGATTTAGTCAGTAGGAGAGAAACCCAGTCTACCAAATGTCAAAGAATATGGATTTGATGTTCAGGAATATTCTGAAAACAATTAACTGTGGATAAAATCCTGAAATTAATTTTCCCTGGGAAATCTCAAAATTAGTTTTTTCCATTCTTTGCAAAAGAAAAGTGTCTTCATCAAGCAATTTAAATAAGCATTTTCAGATACTTCCACTGTATAGCACTAAGGATTTTAAACACAAGCAGGCTAATACTATCTGTCAGGAGCACTTTTTTCCCCCCTTAAGTCCATTTTTTCTTCTGTCTGCTGTTAAGTTACTATTATCTTCCATTCCTGGTAATAATGGGCTTAAGATCAAGTGAAACTGGAAATGGAAAGAACAGTGAAAGATGACAGACTTGAAGGGATTTTATTGGAACTATGGGTTGCTCCTAAGGTCAGAATCAGTAAGTATAATTAGATTCCTGGCATTTACAACAAATGTAAAGCAACTCGGAGATCTCTTTTGTGCACATGTAATTAAACATGCACTTTTACTGCCCTCTGCAGTACTGCAAAGTGACTTTGATTCTAGCACATGAAAGCTCATTCAAAGAGCAGGCACAAATCTTCATCTCTATATTGCACTCATATTTCTGAAAAGAAAGCATTTCTCAGAAGAAGTGGAATAGCCCCTTTCTAAAGAAACACAAAAGGGAACATTGTTTTTGCTAATAATTAGAGCCATTCCACTACCTCCCAGGAACTTTTTCAATAGAAACTTGGACAGAAAGCTCCCAGCAGACAGCTGAACCCCAGTTTAACTCACAAAGTAAGTTCCAACTTTCCACTTACAACTAAGTTATTTCTCAAGTGTATAAATCTGCACTTTTTTTTTGGATAAATTGGTTTGCTCTTCTGCTTAAACACAATCCAAGGGAGGTAAGTGGCAAGCTCAAAGAATGAATAGCACTGGTAATCCAAAAATACAGTGAGGGCCAGAAACGACAGATGCTAGATCATGATTCCGTGCATGTTCTGTGTTTAGGTACTACCCAGATGCCACATAATTAAATACTAGATGTGCAGAATAAATTCTGCTCAGCAGTACTTGCTTTCTTTCCTAGCCAATTAATCATATATGCTCCATCCTAACTACACTGTTGTCTTTGAAAATAAAATGGATTTTTGACACTTCCCAAAGTAACATCAATCTCAAACTACTTATAAAATATTTTGCCAAAATTATCCCTTTGTCAGGAAGCACTCAAAATGTTATTCTTAAACAGTTATTAACCAATCTTCTCACATTTTGAGAAAGCTTGGTTTCCTTAAAGAGGCTTAAATTGTTGCACTGTGAAATCCTTTTCAAAACATCTGTCCTGTCCCCTCTAATTTTTGAGCTAGCTTTCCAGGTATTTAACAAAAGGGTAGATATGTTCCTTTAAGCTTTATGTGACAAGAGCTGAGTAATGAAGAAAGACCCAGTTAATGCCCAAATGAAGGAGAAGTTTGGACAGCTTAGCTCTTCAAATTCTGCTCACCATCCTATCAGCACATGTATACCAACTATCCCGTCAAAACAGACAGAGCTTTAAATTAGCCATAGCTAAAACTACTGTCAGTTAGCCAGGCACAGTATGAAGGACACTGAAAGAGGACAAGACTTAGTGTGAAGGGAGTAAGAGAAACATAAAACAGAAGGCACAAATCTATAAAAAGCAGGTTGACAGCTGCTGCTGCCTACATAACAACCTGTTCATTTTTATTTTTAAAATAATTTAAACTAATAAGTCTAAAGTTTGACAGTGGTACTTGCCAGTTCTCCATCTGAAGCAAACGTCACTGTATGCAGCTATACACAATTGAACATATGGATGTTATTCTTCCATAAGATTAGTCTATTATCAGACATTAAACATATGAGGTTATCCCACCTTTAACCACTAGAGGGCTTTATTCTAGTGCTATAAAAGCTGTTTTCCAATCCAGTGTTCAGCACCTTTGAAAACACAAACTCAAACATGAGCACTCTAAAGGCAACACATAAAACTAAGTTCTCAAAGTAGTTGAAGCAAAGGGCAATAATCAGTAGGATTAAAGACAGTACCAGGGATGCCCAACTGTTTCAGGATAAATTAAAAAAAATCTAAGCCTGTTTCACAAACAGCTACTGCACATGGACCAGCTACATTCCTAGGCTGAAATGTTTTACCAATGCATACCGAGTTCCTGGGTGAGCATGCTTGCTGAAGAGCAGAGACCTGAAAAGCTGAACAGCACCTAAGGTTTGCCTTCAATGAAGCCAGCAGAATAAAGTTATCTGTAAGTTAGCTGAAGAAGAAAAGAAAACAAGGGATAAATTAGCACAGAAAAGGAACAGTAGCATAGGACCTTACCCTCTGAAGCACAAGTGACAAAGAATGACACTGAAAGGTCAAAGGATGGAACACAGATGGGGCTGACTGAGCGCAGCACCGTGAAAAGCAATGCTCATCTCAACGGGGTGGACAGTTGTGTATGGAGATGCAGACGGCAGGTTGCATGCAACGCTGAGAGCAAGGTAATCTTCCCACAAGGCTTATGCTGAAAATCTTGGCTGAGTAGTTGGCTTTGTCTCAAATTATATATAACTCTATGGACTAACCACTGAGAAGTTACTCTGCAGAAATTCAAAAGCATCTCAAGACATTTGCCAAAGCAGAAGTATTTGTTGTACATTCCATTATAACAGAAAAGTACTAGTCTCAGGTGTTTGCCTAATATCTTTCTACTCCGGCTAGGCATTATGGTTCTTCACAGTGCTTTCCCCACACTCCCCCACGCCTGGATCTTTTAGTCAGAGAAAGACTCTCAAGTTTCCTTCTCCAGTACAGATTCCAAAGAACACAAGTCACAAAATCACAAGTACTGTCACAGAGAACCCAAATTCCTCAGAGAGGTTTTTGTTTGTTTGGGGTTTTTTTGTTTGTTTGTTCTACTTGTATTTGTTCATGTGTTATCTTCTCACTAAGAATCATATTAACAGTCTCAGATACCATACCTAGATACTTTCTGGAATGAGAATTTTTTGTGAAGTTATAGAAAAAAACTTAATTAAAATTGATTTTCAGAGATAGACCTTTTTAGACTGGTAGAGTAACAGATTATTGTACAAGCAGCTCTGAAATGTAAGCATCTCCTTTAGCTATCTCAGTGGTTATTTACTGGGTTCAATATTCTTACTAAGAAATCAGGTGTCTAGTTTGGTGGTTTATACCCTTCAAAAGTTCTGCCACTTTCTTTGTGCAAAATTTAGATACAGCCCGAGGTTAAGAATAGCATGAATAGAAGCAAATTCACCGATCACCTAATTCACTGCACAGCCATTCCAGTATAAACCACCAAACTAGACAGCTCAAGTATTACTGCACACTGCAGGAACTGTACAAGCAGCACAACCACCTGGTGTCTCCTGATAACGTGCAAACTGTGACACATCTAAATGTTAACTACTAACCTGCACTTCAAGGTCACAGAGAGCATCAACTTGACACAAAATACTAGTTTCTAGGTATGCAATGTGTAGTTTTCTACAGAAATCTTGTCTTACTTATTTCACACTGAGTAAAAACACCACCTCATTAAACATTAATTCTTTATTCTAGACCAACATTCAGCTGTGTGAATGATTTGTACCTTGAGACATGAATGATTTTGTTCTTGGCTTCATGTTACTTATTACTAACCTTTAAAACATTCAGAAGTAACACATGTATTCTCAAAAAAATTCTTATGACAACAGTTTAATAGCATCAGTTACTAATGGTAAAATGGCACAGACACAGAACTGTGTTAACCTTTAAGTGGTTGACTTAAATAAGATACATTAAACATTAAAAAAACCTAACAGTAAGTTGCCATCTCTTGAAAGAGCGTTCCCAAGTAGCTTCATACACAATTGTCTGTCAGGTCTATCATTGAAATTAAAGACAGTGAGAACCATTATTCTGCTACCTGAGAAGTCTGGTTTAAACCCTTTTTAGTCATTATATAGAAGCCTTAAGTAAAGGCATCATAGATGATTCTAGGTAGACATGGAAGAGTTTGGCTTGACCTTAGGACCACTTTTATTGAAGAAGATATAGGAAAAAAGTTCCGAAGCAAATTGCAGCTCAAGCTACCATTAGGTATTACACAACAAAAACGCTTAAAACCAAGCAGGGACAGTGTTTTCCTTATGTACATTTTCTGGCCACAATCTGGGGAGGGCAGAGTGTGCTTACTCCACGTAATAAGCAAGATGAGCTATCACTTTGCTGCCTTCCCTAGAAAATATTACATGCTAGGAAGACCGTCTCCTTCGCGCCACAGCATAACTTCATTCTTATCCCTATGCCACAGCTTCCTCTTGGAAGTTTCCCCAGCAGATCAAGCTACCAGATTTTAGGTGTGCCCAACAAATCAGATAGCTAGTAATATTGCTCACAGGTAGGGTACCCACTTGAGCTGAAAAGTTTAAGTGTCTGCATTGAGCCTGACAGCGTTGTACACCAATGCCCAGAAATTCTATTTTAGAGATAAAACCAGGTGAAGTGATTTCTGTATAGTAAACAAGATTGAAGTATCCACCTAGCTCTTCTGGCAGTTGTTCCTAAGAACAGAGCTTGATAACCTGCTAATGGATGTCTACTGAACTAAACTGCTTCTAAGAAGTCTGCAAAAGGTCAACAGGCTTACCCATTATAATCAAGTCTTAAATTCACCCCAGTGGCCTGCACACAAATAAATAGTTTTTAAGGTCTCCCTCAAAGACAGAGGATGTTGCTAACACACACACACATAGCCTAGCCTAGCAGCAGTATCAGTCTCAGATACATCTTTTCCCTGCATTTTGTTATCCACAGAACATCACTAGTAGGAAATGAAGTTGAAGAGTCATAAGTAAATGCAATTCTATTTATTTTCCAGCAACATCCCATACAAAAGCAATGGAAACATTAACTGCTTTCAGCAGAAAAATCTGTACAGTGTTATCATTTACAACAGTTTCCCATTTAAGATCAGCAAATTTAGAACAATCAAGCACTTTACCTACACATTGTTTTCTTGACTGTATTAACAAATAACTCATGACTATTTACNCAGAAGTGTGGTTCAGCTACCATCTGCATTACTTCAAGTCAGATCCTTGTAGTAAAGCCAGAACAGAAAAGCAAGATAACATACACATGGCTCAAAGTATCTCCCTACTTTGCTCTTGATCTGCAGGTGGACAACTGAAGTTATGGACACAATGAGGAGAAAAGAATTCTCAGTAAGATCTTGCTGAACTAATAATTTCTTGAGGATAGCACTGCTTTTGGCTGTTTTTTTTCTATTAACAAGTTTTATAAAAAAATCTGATATACATAAATTAAAAGTTAAAAAGAAGTCACACAACTCAATTGTATTTTTACAGAAGCTTGGTCCAGAGAATATGCAGACCAACAACTTAGAACAGTCTTCAACTTTGCTTAAGCTTTCTTACTATTAAAAGATGATGAATCAAACTAACCTCTCAAATTTAAAACAAACTTCCTCTGAAACAGTTTGGATGTAACTTATTTAACTCACAGTATCGAAATCTTTAAGTGGCTCACTCAAACACACTTCCAAGTCAAAATCACCTTCTGCTTGATAGTCAACATGTCTCACTTTGGTGGGAGTGCCAGAACAGGTGTCCTGGAATATGAAGTCAGTTAATAATTAGAATTAAATACATGTTTCGTTATGCAATAATTCATTTCACTTCTGTAATTCATTTAGACCACCCTGTAACAGAAGCTTACAAACACTAAAGGCCATAAAAAACCACATCTTAAGATTGAAGAGATTTAAATTAAGGCTTCTGCCCATTTATCCACATCCTAAGATTTTTTGCAAATCTTTTAAGGATCTACATATGCATACATTAAGACATTAGACAGATTCAATATTCATCAGAGAGACAAACCCAGTAAGAAAAACATTACTAGACCTTTACTGAAAGTTACTGCTCAGCTGTGCTAAATGCTTTCTGGATATAAAAACAGCCTACTTCAAGAAGTCTGAGTGTGCTAAGACAGTTACATCCTATTTGAACATTAGCTATTGCAATCTAAAGTATATTTCCACTGTACATCACAGTTCATAACTGACATGCTCTGAACAGACAGCTTTTATTTTGCAGGCCATGAAAAATGAGATATCTGTCCTTTGAGATGGTCACTTAAGTTCTAACTCTCTGAACTCAGACTACAGACAGATATTGGCTATAGCTGAGAAAAAGTCTGAATTTAAAGACTGCTCAGCTTTATAAACAACACATAAACACAGCAAATTATGGAATTTCTGATGTATTCACAGAATCACAGATTGTGGGAGATTGGAAGGGACCTTGAAAGATCATCTAGTCCAATCCCCCTGCCGGAGCAGGAACACCTAGATCAGATCACACAGGAACGCACCCAGGTGGGCTATTCAGGCTACTCTGGGCATAATACTAAGTAATGGACCAGTTATTAACAATTATTTATGCAAATGACAGATATGCTTACATCATTGTCTTGACAGCTGGTTTGAGATTCAGTAGAATTGCTTCTGACAGATTCTGTCTCCATCTCACCAAGGTCAACAGGAGTCCTGTAAAATAATTAAAAGTAAACAGCTTAAAACAAATTCAGTTTTCGTAGCAGTAAGTTCCACTTTGTAGGTGCAGTTCTGAAAATGATGGCCAAACAAGAGCAAAGAGACCTACAGAAATTATAGGGACAGTAGACACAAACTGCAGAGACAAAACAGAATGGCAGGTCAACTCAATAAAGCCAAAACAGCCAAGGATTAAAGTCTTAAGACTGAGTATGGCAACTTGCCAAAGGCAAATACCCAACACTTGAAAAATGCCTCAATAGAAATGAGGACAAATGTTATGGAAGAGCAAGGAAATTTTTTTTCCAGACAAGGTTTTCCTCAACTGGTTTTGCAACAGAAGATTTAATATCCACTACACACAGAACTAGACTCCAGCATTTGAAGATAGACTAGTATTTTAACACCAACATCTACGGTAGATTTTCTTTTAGACTCCATTGCTCCATATTGGTTTTAAAATCAGCATCACTGTAAGGGAAAAACAGTAGTTTATCACCACAAAACTGCTTTCCTGAGGAATTAGTTATCCCTCCATTTTCTAGTCCCACTGTTTTCTCTTGGGTATTCCCTGAACAGCTTTACTGGTTTCTATAGAGTAAAGTAACTAAAAATATTCTGCATCTTCTAGAGCAGAATACCACAGTATCTTGAACTGTGAACACTTGTGGTCGTGCTTTTAATTTAATGGTAGCTTAAGATGACTTTACAAGTACTTTTTTCCTCCTCTCAGCTCAAGAAACAAGAGTTTATACCACAGTTCTTGACGTAGCAAGCAAGAAGGCTATGAGGTAGGTTCTCATAGCCCAACATTGTACTGAGTCCCAACTCAATATTCATGAGATCTGTCAATCAGTGAGAACTTGCCAGCACTGCTTCTACCACAGATTAATCTGGAGAGTGCTCTGAAAGGAGCCTGCCCCAGAGGTGTGGTATTTTCTTTTACATAGCACTGCAGAATCCCAGTTTCACCCAGTGGACATGCATTACAGAAGTGAGGGATATAATGTATACCCTTCAAGGACACTGGGTAAATCTAATCCCACAAACTAGGTCCAGAAGCCTATTACATATTTTGGCCAAGAAGGAACTGAATAGCACCAAGTGTGGACAAATAACTAACGAAAATATTCAGCAATCACTGACTTGGTCTCAAAAAAGGGCTATGGTAGGGTTTTTTTGTTTGGTTTTGTTGTTTTGTGTTTTTTTTTTTTTTAACATGGGATTTTTATTTTGATTTCTATAAAGGTACATTGAATACTGTATACATACATTTCTTGAAGATCACATCCTTCTTCAGTAGGTGGATCCCAGGAATGCAATGCAACTTTCCATAGTTTAATTTGCTGGTCCCATGACCTACGGCTGTACTTCTTAAATTTATTTGGAGTTCTAGGATGAACACCTGGTATACGATGGCATCTATTCAGATAATAGACATGAAAAACTCATTAATTAATGCTTTTCACACACGCATGTCATATAGCTTTGTTAAGACTGATTGCCTGCTACACAGAATTTGCCGAGTTTTAACGAGCCTAAGTGATCATATTACTTATGAGAAAAGACTACTGTGCAATTCCAGCACTCAACTGAAAAGGTGTCATCTCCATATGAACATTTTAATTTTTGTCTTCAAGTCAAATGAAAAAAATTTATTATCAATCTTAGGTCTGAAAACTTCAGTGTGAAATTTCTGCATGTAACATATTCCAAATTGAAGAGCAACTGTAGGTAGTTTTGTCTTTTCGTTTACCAGTAAGAAAATTGACTGCAAAAAGCAGTTTCATTTCTTCTAGCTGACAAGCATAACTGAAAGAACTTTCACTTCCATTTTGCAGCATGAGAAAGTTCGAAGGCATATTCCTCATACACCAACTAGTAAAACAAACAAACAAAGAATCCACATTTCATTTGATTGTTAGTGTTACTCATCTGTTAAGAAATTTCTTAAAGGTTTAATTTGTGGATGCCTTCTATTTCAATAACTCGGTTAACAAGTTTAGTACGTTAATATGCTTATAAAAAACAGGTATGACTTACAATCGAATATTTAATTATCCATAAATAAAAGCAGCTTACCTAGGAACTTCTTTAATGTATCTATCGTATGCAATTGTGTTTTTTCCATAGTTGATCTGTTTTTGTCTTCTCATCAAAACGACTTCATCTGTCTCAAGTTCTACTGTCACAGTGGACTCCTTTGAATCAGAACTAAAGAAAAAACATTGTAGATTTGGGACTACTAAAACCAAGCAATACTCAAAAACAAACCCACATGTAAAAGATTATAAAGAAACACATTAACACTCTACACATGAATGCTTGTCATGTTACTGAACTACAATTTTGCATCAGATTTAAGATGAACTATTTCAAACTGAGTATTTTCAGAAGCAAGATGGTACATGTGAAAATTCAGACCAATTGTCAGGATTTTCCTCAGGTAAGCTAGAAATTTAACCCACCTTCCAGAGGAGGACTTCCTTTCTCTTGAAAATTCATTGATCAGGAGTTTTCTTCTGTATCTGTAAGAGTTCAGATCAGTATTAAGAATATACATACACAAAAAGAATATGTAAGGCTGCGCTCTCACAGCTCACAGTTGATTTTACTTCTCAGCTGAACAGCAGTCCTGAAGAGGTCAACTCAGATGCTGTAAACACCTTTCCACTATGGAATGGATGTTTCAGTTTTCCCCTGAAAAAAAAACAGCTGAGGACTTTCTTTCCTAAGTCTTTTCCCTAAATATCTTTTTATAGCAATGATATGCAAAACCACTAATTAGTAAAAAGACATTAAAAGTAATTCAGTCTAAGAGATTCAGGAAAGGTTTCTTCCAAAAGGAAGGTTTAGTGCTGCACATCAACACTCTAGAGAGTATGCTGTCATTCCTGTGGGACTTAAGAAAAAGCCAACCTAAAAGCAGCATTCAAGAGGTTAAGGTTGGTCTGATTTTACTACAAAGGTGAAGCTAAAAATAAAAGTCAGTATAGATTCCACAAGACAACTACCATTTCCCCTCCTCTCCCCATTTCATCTTAAACACCCGTGGGTACCTTGCAATTTCTTTGTTAACATTGGTCCTCATTTCGTCTTCTTCCACTGCAGTTGCCCAATCTGAACACCGGGAAAGGGGTCCAGGGCCTTCTGGTGTTGTAAAACTACAAAGG
>VZTO01021647.1:49727-60675 GCA_013400615.1 Syrrhaptes paradoxus
AAAAAAAAAAAAAAAAAAAAAGCCCCAATAATAAAGTTTAATTTTATTGTATTTCCCACCTCCAGCATCTCCCCTGTTCACAGGTTGATAGCTATTTAATATAGTCATTTATAGTACTCACAATGGCTGTGAAAATCTTGTATTGTTCTATTAAAATGTCATCAGTTGGGGTTTGGTTTTTCTTTTTCTTAAAAAGTTTATGTAGATATCTATAGAAACATACCACTGTAGCACTAGCCTACACTTTCAATAACTTTAAGCTGATGTCCTTCAGAAAACAGTGTATGACATACCGGCTTTACTCATTTACTCTTTTATTTTCACTCCACTAAATGAGTTAACAAATATTTATTCTTTTGTGATTGCAGATTCATTAGCTATATGAGACCAAAGTCAGAATACAGAATTAAATTGCACAGCTAATTAAAATTACACAACAGCACCAGAAGTTTCTCCATGTGAAAATATACCTAGCAGAGAAGGCAAGGGCACCAAAATGCAGCAAGCTTTTAAGCTAGTAAACTGACATTTGCTATGACTCTGCAAACTGGTATTTATCAGAGTCAGACCGTTGCAGGGGAATAAGCTTATATCCCTCCCCAGCCAGCAACAGTTGCCTACGTTCAGAGCATCTATCATCCTGATGATCGATTTTCCTAAAATACAAACTCAAAACAGTATCCTACAGAGCAGAGCTTTTCCAGTAGATCTGGAAACGCTCTGGAGACTTAACAGGATTCAGCATAAGTTAAGTCCCTTGAAGTCAGGGAATTAGATCCACCTGCGCTAAAACCAGTTCCAACTCCTTCCCCGCTCCCAGCTCAGAAATCAGCTTGTGCTACTTTGAAGTTTTTGTTAAATTCAAACTAAAAGTTCTTCTTAGATGAAACCCAGTTACCAACTCAGAAAAATTTAAAATACATGGTAAACGGTACAGGTCCCTCTGCAAATATCTTTTCAACCTCCAAGGATTTTTAGCATTTACTTATATTGACTTCTAATTTCACAGAAAATCCAAGTGGTGTTCAAATACTGCTCTCCCATGGTAGAGAACAGCGCAATCCCAGAAGTACCCAGATCATCCCACCATCTCAGCTTTTTCCTCAACATTGTGTCATACCTTTTTGTTCTTGTTTGTTTCTGTACCTGTGCTATGTATAGAGAATTAGGGAGAACGTGGGAGGGTCTATAGCTTTTTATTTCGATTAATTTGCTCTGGTGCGAGACATACTAAGCTTAGCTGTGTTTCTTCAGCCCCTCATCCCCACGTGCCATTTCACAGTTGGTGAGGAGTTCTGGTGCTGTGCTAGGACTACAAATGGGGCTCAAACTGCCAGAGGTGCAGAAAACCAAGGCTACAGCCCCCACCCCCAACTACATTTGTTGTACGACCCAGCCTCCAGCTTGATCCTCTTTTCATAATGTTGAATTCGCATAAACAAAAAGTAGCTTTAGCACTGGAAGAGAACAACTTCAATCAGAGCTAAATCCAAACTAAATCAGAAAGTACACCTGTTCAATTCAGCACTGAAATACACACAAAAGCATTGCTTATTTAGGTTGAAACTGATGAAGCAATCTCGCAAGTTTCATCTCTGTACTGCTATTCGAACATATTCCTGAAATTAATTTCCTTTACACAGGATACTGTAATTTGAGCCACTGACCAATGTCTTTCCTACTTTTTTATCAGCAAAGAAAAATATGTAGGGACAGGCCCCAACCTATGCCATTCTAGTTTAGAAATCTAGATTCAATCAACTGGGCTGGAGGCCATAACTCCTATCCACTGATAAGGGGACCATGGCATGAATAGCTCAGATGGAGATAGCAATATAAAATAAGATACTTTCACTAAACTGAGGTTTACCCGTGATGGGAAATAGTAAGGAAGGCAGAGAGCAGTAGTATGGAGAGATTGAATGACCTCAGAAGTGGACCCCCCCTCCCCCATGCATATGCTGACGTATTTATACACAACTTTTTTCAAGATGGTCTGTACTGCCTTCAAAAATATGAAGATAGATGACTTCAGAATTTTTAATTTGTCGTCTTGTTTAATTTTACTGCAACAGTATGTACAGTCCGTATCCACAAACATAACTGGCTTGTGCGGTTATTCCTTCATAATAGCAGTGAGCAAGCATGGAATAGGTCAGAAAATTACGAAGAACATGATTCAAGTTATAAGAATGAAAAATTTTTATTCTTAAGTGACTCCAAGATAAGAACATAGCACTACATTTTTTTTCCTCCTTTAAGACCAACTATTTACAGTTGACAAATGATTTACAGATAGGCAGGGCTTAAAAAACTGAGTACAACAGTCAACTCAACAGCTCTTGGTGAACAAAAGAGGAGGAAGAGCTGGTCCTGTTGCAAGCATTGCCTACCTGTCCAGCCTGTTGTCAGAAGGCCTGCACTTGTTTTCATCAAAAACAGATGAATCCGAGTCGTTCTGCTTTCTCCGCTTTCCATCTGCGCCACGTTTCCTTCCTTGGGACCAGCGAGGTGGAGGCTGGGGGCTGCCAGCAGACAAGCCAAGACACCATGAGCACATGGTTTTATTTTATTAACCTCTTTGAAACATTATCACATGCAGGCAGCATAGTTTATTTACTAATTTTACTTCAACAAACCAAGCTCAGCGACACACGCAGACGTGGGCTTTGAGAGTCCCTCAGAGGGAGGCTCGCCCACCTCAGGGAACGCCGCCACTAACGGCCCCACAACCTGCCCCCCACCGCCCTCCCGCAGACAACGGCGGCCACAGGAGACCGGGCCTTTTACACCCCTTCCCCCCGCGGGACCTTCAGCCCCGCTACCCTCCCGGTCGCCTTCCCTTTCGCTACGGGACCCGCACCTCAGCGAGGGGCGACCGGCCGCCCCACGGGGGAACATGGCGGACCCCGTCCGGCGGCCGCACAACGGCGCGGGGGCTGTTGGGTGCGAGGAGACCACGCGCGGGTGCGGGCGGGCCGCCGGTTCCCCACCACCCGGCGCGAGGCCCACCTGAGGGACGGGGAGCGAGAGCGGCTGGTACCGGTACCGCCACCCCCTGCCTCAGCCCGCAGCGGGGCCCTACCTGCTCTCCGAGCCGCTTCGGGGGCTCCTCTGGCGGAAAGACATGGCGTAGGGTGGCCTTGGGAGGGCTGGAGGGAGAGCCAGGCGGCGAGGAGACTGGGTCTGACTGCGAGGTTGCAACGAGCCGTAAGGGAGAGCAGCCTGCCCGCCTGCCTTCCCGCTCAGCCCCTTCGCATCTCCCGCCGGGGCTGACACCGCCCACCCGCCTCCCCGCGGGGCGCCTGCGCGGACCCTTCCATGGGGACAGGTACGCGAAGGGGGGGGGGGCGGGGGAAGAAGGCTGAAAGTGCAGCCGCAAACCTGCGGCATCCCCCCGCCCGCCCCGCCGAATCGGGCCTGCTGGTGGGCGCGAAGGAAACACGCTCCCGGCCGGGGCGACCCCGGCATACGCAGCCCCGAGGACATTTACACCCCCCCCCGCGAGTGGTGTAATGGTTTAGCCCGCTCCCAGGGGCCCCGCCCGGCTCCGCCCCGGGGCGTGTTGGCGGGAGAATCGAGCGCGGCGGCGCGGGGTTTTGGCGCGCGCTGGCTGTGGGGCGGGGCCGGGGGTGAGCGGCGGAAGCGAAGCGCTGTCCCCGCAAACCAGCAAAAAAAAATGGCCAAAACGAAAGGAAAACTACTATAGATTACCGAGGGTTAAAGATGAAGGATAGCAGCCATCAGCACCGCTCTGGCAGCCGTGAAGAGCCCGTTCGAGCCCCACGATAAAGACCACTTTATCTTATATCACACAAGCAACTGCCACAACCCAGCAACATTTTTTTTTAAGACTTTCTGAGTAAATTTTGACAGGTGGTCGTTTTGGTTTTTTTTGATGAAGATATTTCATATGTAGCAAGGCTGAAGGGGATACGGAGGAGAATTTGCATCTCGGCTGTAGAAATGCAGCATGGTTTCACAAACTGCAACTTTCTCATGTAATTATTTACAGAAATGAAAGACACCTGCTACTCAGAGCTGTGGTTCTGGTCAGCATTTACATTGAATTAGAGCTCTGTAGTCCACAAATTAAGGAGAAAGGACATGGTCACCAGGCACAGTGGGTGGCAGTACACACCTTTGCATGCCAGGAAGAAGGAATTGTCTGAACAGCATAAGTGCAGCTGAAACAAACATCTTGCTTCAGATCCATATTATTTAAAGTCATTAAGACAGCCAGAGGAACAGCACCTGCAATATGCAATACATACCTTAGTCTTTCTGCCTCTTCTTCACCGTGTGCGCTCATTAATTCCACATCTCCAGACTCAAATCTTGAGTAGTTCCAGAAACATGTTTCTTCCTGGTTCCTGATTAATCTTTTCTGGAGAGTTGAATAGAATAGCCCACAGGAACAACCCAGCTGAAGTCTGGTGAAGAACCAGGCAGCACTTCTGACCCCTTTTTCAGTTTGCAGATATAAAAAGGGGCTTTCTTCAAGCAGCATGGTATCTACAGCTGCTTTTAACTCTGGGCATAAGGGCAACAGTAAGAAGGTAGAGGTCAGATAACAGTCCCAGATCAGCAGAGTAAAAAACTGCTCACTTTTCTTCTACTGGAGATCACTTAAGTATTACATCTGTGGGCTTGAAGGCACCTACTCAGTGAAGCTCAGGATTGTTCAGATGTGAATTCACAAAGCTCACTGCACATTGTCTGAAGCAGGAAAAATTCACATTTTTTTCCCCAAAAAGGCACAAACACTATTCAACCACTTGGCTGATTTTTTTTTTCCGCAAAGCTGTGCCAGACAATGGATGGACAGCTTCAGAAACAGAAAGAAGACAGCTCTCTGCCAGCCTGCCTTGGCAACTGCACCATGCCAGGTCAAGAGTCCTCGACAGTAATTTGCAATGGCTTTTAAAAATTAAACAGTTCAAAATCTCAGCAGCTAGCTTGCTTTCTATTGATTTTTTTTATCTTTTTTTTTTTTTTTTTGCATTATTTTGCTCCACTTTTCAACGGTTTTACACTTTCATTTTCCATTTGTGGAAATGCACCAAATGAAGTTGTTTCACTTCTACAAATTTCACCTGCTTTCTCATTATATGTATGTATTTGGAAATGTCTGTTTAATAATGTTTAATAATGCTTTTTGGGTGGAATGTCTACACACCTAATGCTTCTGGCTGAAATCAGTAGTATTTCAAGGAGAAATAGGGGAGAACTGTGTTCACTTCCCATCAACTCATTGGTTTTTCCTCAAAGGTTGTACACAGGGCCTGTACTTTTCTCCACAGAGATCTCTGTTGTAGTCTCCAAAATGCCTGCCTTTGGGCGGTAACAGTTGGGCTGGCTCTATGCTCAGTGAAACACCCAGATCTGAAAAGTACAGTGTTAAAGGATTTACCTTGAAAGTTCCTTTCCCTCTGCCTGGCCTTTCCATAATTATACAAACTCATGCACCTTCTGTGCAGCATCTGCATAAACATCTGTGCTCCTGCAGGAAAAGTTTGCTATGCTAACACCTCTCCTTTGCCACAGACTGCCATGGAAAACAGAACAGTGTTCCCGAACCAAGGACATGCTTGAAGTACAACACAGGTTTGAAAAAAACGTACTAACTCCCTTTCCTCCAGCCTTGCTTTGAGATAAGATGACTTGAACAACATGTTTACCTGAACACATCCAAGCCAGCCAGATAGAGGACAGCCTGGAAGCCACGCAGTACTTTTAGCATAACACCATGTACAAGTGAAATTCAGTTTATCAAGCAAAACTATCTGCTGTAACACAGCTTAGAGATTACAGCTGCCTTGCATCTTTCTGTCCTTGTCAGCAAACAAAACCCTTCAAAAAGCACTTTCACACCACAGTGGGAATTTTAACTGGAGAAGGAGATGGCCTCATCACTGTGAGCTCAAAGGAGCTGTTTTGGAAACAATCAAAGCACACAAACAACAGCATTTCAGACCTGCTACTGAAGGACTGTTTCTACAAGCACAGATAATGTACCATCTGTAAGGAGATTCTCCCAGTGGAAGAATGCCAAGATAAGATACATGTCACTTCTTGGAAGAATTTTAAACCTGGCTGGTAAAGTTAATTTTGGCTTAATTACAAACTGAGCACAGATTTATGCAAAGTGGATTTAATCAAAATAGGCAAAATTAATGTAAGGCTATCAAATATAAACTGGGGGTGGAGTGCCAGACTTCAGCGTTGCTGACGTCAGTTGTAAACTCTTAAGTCAAATAGCCTTGAATAGATAAACAAGTGAAAGGATGGATTACATTCCAGTTTTAACTGCTCTGTTTAGACTGATGAGGTTACTGTTACTAATTAGAAGACATTACAATGGTTCTACATCCAGTGGCAGCGTTACATGAAATGACTTTAGCCGACCTCAAACCTCATCTGTTCAGTATCATTCCTTTCCTTGTGCTAGCATAGCTTGTCCCAGTGTACAGAACCTGGATTAGGGAACAAATCTGCCAAAATCTAACAGCCACAGGCAAACAGCTTATTCTATTTCTAGTCTAAGTATCTTCAACCAAGAAATACAAGATCTTTTAAGGACTGATGAATTACAAATCCTATGGATTTGCATCCACAAATCCGCTGCAGGCTCTGTCCATCACAGGCAAAAGCTTAAGGGCTCTGACAGCTGAGCTTAAGAATTTCATGACAGCCTATTAGTCTCACCCAACAGCTCCATCCTCTCCAGGAGGACCCCATTCTCATGGCAGAATGGGTGCTGGGGCTTCACCTGCTCCCTTCCCCTTGGTTACAATGCACTAAATACAAGTTCATTGCAAGATGTCAAAATACAAACCGAGGGGTTGGGCACAACACAAACTGTAAACTCCCTTCAAGAGTTTTACTTAATCTTAAAAGTCCTCCTTCTACCTTTTAGCAAGGTCTAAAAAACACCCCTCAGAATAAACAAAGGGCTACTGAACCCACATATTCCTTTACAGTGAAACTGGCAATGTAACAGCAAAAGCAGACTGACAGGGATTTTTAGAGTCTTTAATTCTTCTGCATAAAGACAAAGTGCCAAAAATGTTACACATTCCCTTATTTATAATCATCATAAATCACATGAAAGCATGCACACTGGAACAACAAGGTTTTAAATATTATTTCTTTAAAAAATGCTGTACAGATGTGTTCCATGTACATACACCCACACTGTGCTCTGTGGTGTGTGACTGAGCCACCCTTGCACTAGGACACTACCAAACCCCATGCCTGAGCGTGCCTGGAAAAAATGTTTTGGAAGGGACTGGGAATAGTTTC
The DNA here is from genome assembly GCA_013400615.1 of Syrrhaptes paradoxus. NCBI lineage: Eukaryota > Metazoa > Chordata > Aves > Pterocliformes > Pteroclidae > Syrrhaptes > Syrrhaptes paradoxus. The sequence goes on from VZTO01021647.1 coordinate 57,033, forward strand.
CGGAGAAGCAGCTTACTTCCACTTCAGTAGCATAATGGGCTTCTGGCCCCTGGGTACACTGCCAGCCCCACAGCAAGGCTGCTGTGCGTCACCGCTAACACTCACAGTTCTGCAGTGGCCTTGTGAAGAACCACACTGAACTACAGCAAAAAGACAATTCCTAGCTCTAACAGACATTTGTATCCCAGTACACACTACATAAAATTCCACAAGGACTGTAAAAAAAAGAATCTTGTAACTGGCATGTGAATCTGGTCTAAACTCCACTGTAGCCACAGCCCTCACTCTGACCTTCTGGGCGCAGTGCTAAAGAGTAAAACAAAGGAGAGCTGATCTCAACACCATCACAACCCTCAGCCTGGACACACCATTCCCAAAAGCAGCTCCAAACCTGCAAACAGTGCTACTCTTCTGCAATTCCGGTAGCAACAGCAGGCACTGAATCATCCTCTTATACTCTCAGAAGTAGATTGACTCTTCAGGTTAGGGTGCAACATACACAAAAGCAAAATCCAGGTATTTAGGCTGTGTTGCTGTTCAAGCTGTCACTTGTCCCCTTAAAAAGAGGGAGCTGATTTTGATAAACCATCTACCTTCATTTTCTCCTCTCACTAGGCTTAGGTAAATGCTAGCATAATATATCTTATCTCATAAAACGGTAAATAAGCCAAAAGGATGATCACCCAATCCAAAAGCTAAGAACAGTTTGTCTTTAACAACTGGAGAAAGGTTGGAGTTATCTACATTCTTTTGAAGTAGTGCTTCACGTTGGACGTACAGTTCTGGTCCAGTAGAATAAGGAAGGTTTAACTCCTTGGTTTAAGGTGTGGCATTCTTCAGCCTGACTCAACATCAGACCAACCAACATTAGCTCCCTCAAAGTAGCACGATCTCCAAATGGGAACAGCAGGATCCATCAACTGAAGCAGCCTTTACAATATGATGCACATGTCATCTGTCAATGCAGGTAAAGCAGAAACATTCTCACAAAAGCTTTAAGGAACATCCATCATCATCGTAGCACAGGCTTAATGAAAAACTGAAGTTTTACACTTGAGGCAGAGCTTGCAGAAAACAATCTATCCTTAAAGATCTGGAGAAATCTAAACGAAAAGGTAGATAACAGTGTTTTATAAATACACTATATCTAGTAATTAACAGCAAAACATTTACTCCCTTAAACTGTAGTGTTACAGTAGTAGTAAACAGAACAGAGCATTGCATATCCTGAGCTTAAAACCCTACTGGCCATACTAAAGAAAGTGTTACAGATAGCATGAATGCTTTGAGAACTTAAGTTATTGGAAAAGCAAAGAGAGTACTACATACCTTATGTTGTTAAAGTATTTGTCAAAGAGAAAATTAAGTAGTTGAGCTTATCCTTCCCAACTCCTTGCTTCATTTTCATTTAAATTACATTATTAATTCATAAAATACATTTTTCTCTCAATTCCAGTTAACACATTCCTGCCATATCTTAAGTTTTCTACTAAGGTTTTTTTCCTTTACAAAGCATGTGAGAATAATGTTGATAACACACTGATGTTTTGGATGTTACAAAGTCATGCTTATCCTAAGTCTAGGACTTTTTCAGCTTCCCATGCTCTGCATGAGAAAAACCAGAAGGAGGCTACAACTGTTGGGCAGAAGCTTCAACTCGCCAAGATAAGAGCAATTAACGGCCTGCCTGGAGACCAGAGATGGAATGCAACAAGGTGTTAGAAGATCTCAGACCAGGCATCACTATTTGACCAAAAGGGTGCATGAAAGTCACATAAAGGGTGCGTTGAGGAGGGGGTGCAGAGACTGTAAGGGTGTAATTGCCCAGGGATTTTTTTTTATTCAGGGTCCCTCTTACAGAGGCACCCAATTTGGGCTGTTTTACCAGTTACACTATTTGAATATTTGTTTTTAATAAAATTTGATGCCTGAGACTCTTCTAAGGGAAACCTAAGGTTTGAACTGCAGGTTTGAACAGCTGGATGGTGAGAACTACTTTGACACTTACAGACATTTAACTGGTCTCCAAACAGACATATTTATTTTTCCTGTTTAAGACAGAAATTTTCTTTCAGCCAAAGGGTGGGTGGTATGGAACTCCACCATGTAACCCACTATTTGGTTTTCAAGCAGCATTCATCTTCTATAGATGAAGTTCCTGCCATTTGAGAGTTAGAGCTCATCACACCTAAAACACATGGCTAAAGGCAGTCTCTCTCTCAAATATTGATCTTTGTAGCCCTGGAAACCAATGAGTTGCTTCATAGAGAAGATATTTAATTCACTTTCTATATTTTACATGTCACAAAGGTAGTTTTCAATTAGAATGAGTGATTATGAACACACCAAGTATATACATTCCTTAATAGAGCCTTATGTACAGCAAAGACAATTGCAAAGCAGCTAAATATCAACACAGAAGATCAGAAAGGCTCTTGTAACTGTGATGTATATAGGCATGCTTTTGTTACCTGCATGTTTCAGCTTACGTTGATTGCACATACGCTGACAGTAAATCTCTTCCTCTTTCAGTGCAGCTTTTATGCACCTGCACCAGTTTTCCACAACTTGATTTGCTGATCCCAGACTATATCCCTATTCTTCAATTCATTTTCTGTCACAGGAGAAAGTCCTTCTTCGATACTTCTATACACAAAGAGAGCCTAAATATTTTCAAATACTGAATTAGCACTTTAGAAAAGTGGATCCATATTAAGCCTTACTCATGCTCAAAGACTTTACAAAATCAATAAAGCCAATAGAAAAAATGGCATTAGCACTTTTTTTTAAAACTACCTGCCCTTTCCTGATATCACTAGAATTCAAAACCTAAGTAGTGCGAAACTAATTGTGTGCCATATTCTTAATACCATATTCTTAATTAGTTTTATTATACAAAATATTCCAAGATCACCTGGATCACTGTTAAACAGACATTTATATCCCAGTCCATGTTTCAGAGCCTGAATTAAGTGCAGATCAAAGACAATCAAATTACACAACAGACTATTGATTAAAAAAAAAGCTGTTTGACTCAAGATACTACCCATCCTATTAATGCACAACAGGAATCTACAGTCCAAAAAAAAGTTTTCATTGAAATCTATTGCTGCAAATGCAAAGTTGTGACTTAACCACAGAACTATGAAGAAGCAGAAAAGCTGCTTCTGAAATATTTTTTAAAAATTGGCACTTCTCATTGGGATGATAAAAATACATTATGTTTTCTGCCTGAACAGGCAAATATTTCAATTTACTAAGCCTGAAGTATTAGATCTTTTAATTAAGGTGCTGCATTCAATATAAAAGGATAGGATAAATACTAATATAACAAAGGAATAAAAAGAAAAACTGATCGGCTTGAACTGTACAGTTAGATTCTGTAGAACTCATGTTTCAGTGGCACATACTAGGTAAAATAAGCAGTCAGCATGAACTCACCTTGGTATTTAAATTTTTTTACTCATTATTCTGTCTTTGGCACTTGCACTTCTCCATCCCCTTTCAGGGTATTCTGACTGATGTCCTTCCAATAAACGCTACAAAGTTTAAGCCTACAAATAAAAAAACCCCAAGGACTAAGCAGCTTTATTATAGTAACCTTTTTATACTAAATACAGCTACAACCTGCTCTTTACTCTAA
>VZTO01021648.1:0-14999 GCA_013400615.1 Syrrhaptes paradoxus
CATTATTTCATCTCTATAGGTTCTTGTTGTTGTGACTGTAATCGTTTTTATGTTGTATTAAATTAACTCTCTAAGAGGTCCAGTGCGCTGTTATATTCCCCAAAAATAGAAGATACCAAGATAGGCACTGCCTCAAAGATGTTACATATTTATTGTGAAGTGATAGATTATCAGTTGGATGTTTCCTGTTATATCAGTGGAAGGATATGAGAAAAATCTCACCTTTAAAATATGTCCATGGTATCACAATGGCTCTCAGATCTTCTGCTGTGTGCAGATCCTTTTTGGTAGCACACTGTAATTATGTTTTTCTCCAAGTACTAGGTTTTTTGTATCTTACCAATTATCTGAAGTCCTTTTTACTTCTGCTGCCTGCTGTGTTTGTGTTAGGAAACTTGCTTGCTTTGTGTAAACACACAGATGTGACCTGAAATATAGTTTTGGCTTCACTTTTTGACACTGGAATGATTAACTTTTACCCACTGTATGTGTATGAATGCGTTTAACCTTTATTTAATACTCATTTCTTATATTAGGCTGCTGACGTGAGTATTGTGGGTATATGTTAAAGTTGCTGGTGAGATGTTTGCACCTTAGCCAAATGCACTGCAGATATATCGCTATTGCAGAAGAGGAAATAAGGCAGAGGCAGTTGGGAAGCTTTGGAACCATCTGGTCTGGATGTAGTTAACACTGAAAATACGGATGTAATCCATGCCTCAAAGTTCCTGGCCCACAGAGCTCTTTAATTTACAGGTGGAGTTCTGAAGTTCAGAACAAATTGTTCTATTTTTTTAGCATTTATTTAATGTGAACTATATTTGTGTGTGTGTGTGGTGGTTTGTGTTTTCATCACTGTACCAAGGTGATGCAATTGACAAGATGCTTTGGTTTTAATACAGAGCAGACCTATGGTTTTGAAAGCCCACCTGCAACATAGTTGTAATTCTTGTGAAGGACATGCATCTTCAACCTTTCCCCCGTACTTGTTTGGTATACTGGACATTTTCCTAGGGAGTGGTTTTCTCATAGGAAATTTCTCACCTACAAAATCTCATTGCTGGGAATCTGTACGGGAACACAGGTCTCGTCTCTTTGCTCCCTTCTCCCGGAGAAGGGCTGCCTTACTGGGTGAGACCTGCTACATGAGCAACTGCAGAAAGGACGGAAGCAGCTAGTTTCTGTCAGTACTGGACTGTGAGACAGCCAGCTTGGAGACTCAGACCCAACAAATTCCCAGGTTTTTCTGATGGGATTGTTGGAAAATCCTGTTCCATGGGAAACTGGCATTTGTATATTCTGATTTCCTTATAAAACATTTAAAAATTAATATTTTCTTTGGAAAGGGCTTCTGTTTTCTCATCAGATCTGTAATACAGATTTTTCTGCAAAGTGACGACAATAATTCAGTTTCCACTTTCCCAATGTTTTCTTTTTCTTTGTACATATGCTTTCCTATGTCACACTGACTTTTGTAATAGCAGGTTTTTTTCTTTTTCATTTTCCTAATAAACTCTACATAAAACATTTGCCATTGCCTTTTTAATTTAAAAGTAGGTCATTTTATCTTTTGATTTCATTACATTGTTTCCAAAGTGGGAAAAACTCCTATTAACTTTCACGGACCAGGCCCAAATTATATAAGATGATATATACTGGAAGCAGCATGGTGTTAAGAAAATACCAACGTAATGTAGACCCTGTTGAAGAAGGGGCACCTTGTAACATTGCATCTTAAATGGGACATGGAGTTTCAACAGGACACGGCTCTCTAAGAGCTACAGTTGCCTTTGGTCTATGACTTGGTTCTAGATTTGAAACATAGAGAAGTCTGTTCCCTTTTATCCATATGAGTGCAAAACGCATGAGCTTGTAAGATTTGAAGCTTCTGCTATACTGAAATGGAACATGCACAACCTCTTTAAGCATGTGGAGGATTGCCCAAAAGGCTGTGATTAATAATAGGTTTCTGTGCATTATATGTACTCCTCCTCCAGTGCAAGTTTTCTTCTAAAGATACAAAAGTTGCTGTGGAAACCTGCTACAACAGCTTTTAAACCATCAGCAATGTATAAAAGTCTGTTCTGAGAAGGGCTAGTGACAGATCAGGTGGATTAATTTGAATCTTCTGAGAATGGCAGCAGCAGACCTGGAAAGCAGGAGAGAACAGCCCACAACAATTAGTATCTGTAATAACTGCTTTTGAGTTCAAAGAGGTCAGTGGGACCATTCCTCTTCCATGGAAACTTCACTTAATAATGAAACTTCCTGCAGTGTTTTTAACAAGCACAAAACTTGTAAGGTGGAGGAGAGAGATCTAGAATTTAACCAACTAAAGTTACTTTTTCTATGAAATTCAGGTTGGAGCTGGGAAGAAATTTTTATTTACTGCTCATTATTGTGTATGCATACTGCATTTCAATATGTAAAACAAGCAATCAATGTATTTTTCATCACTGAATGCTCGCAGGAGAAAGTAAGTTACACTTAATGTCACTTGAACAAATAGAGTAACCGTGGGATCCATCCCACATACCTGAAAATGTTGTTTCTTTTTAATGGCAAGCAGGACTGATCTTAGAAATAAATAGCGTAGTAACTGGAGAAAAGTTTTCAGTTAACTTCATCACTCCTTCCCAGAGCTGAGTTTTTTCCTGTTTCAGTTTGATTGCAACTGAGGCAAGAACCAGCAATGCTAATGACTTGCTGTACATCGGGAATATGGCCAGAAGTCCTCATTTGCAGGCAACAATGACTCATAAAGGAAATGCCATGACGCAAGGGATTTTTCTTTATTTCTTTCATTTATTATTTGATTTCTGTCATCATTATTTGATAGTCATAGGCATAGTTGGACACCACTCAGGCTTTAAAAACAGATAGAAGTGAGCCTGAAGCAAATTGCCTTGCACACTGGGGAAGTTCAGAACTGACTCCTCACTGGGCTTGCTTTTCCTTTTGGATGTGATTGGAGAATAGTTTCCCTCACAGGAGAAACCAAATGTTTTGAGACTTCCTTTCAGCATACATCAGGATGAAAGCAAATCCCATGACTCTACTTGTTCCCTCTCCTCACCAGCCATGCTGTTTCCTACATCCCTCACTGCTTCTCTGCATCAGTCATTGTCTTTTCCCTTTGCTTTCAAACATGGTAATGTGTCTCTCATGTTACCTTCTGAAACATCCCCCACATCCCATCTGCTTCCATCACTGTCACATCTTCTCTTGTTCCTACCTCCCTCTGTGTTTCAGCTCTGCGAGCAAACTGCCACAGCAGACTTTCTTAGCAATTCATTTCGATAAGTACATTGCATCTGTCCTCTACCTGCTGTCTGGGCTTCTTCAACACTGAGCAAGTCCATCCCAGCTGCTCTTTGCATCCTGAGCCTAGACTGCCTGAAGCTTTAGGATAATGGCCATCTTTCACAGCTTGGTTACTCAGGAGCTTCATGCTGTAAGGATGGAGTTTTTGTTCATCAGAGATGGAGTTTACATCTGAGAGCACAAAGTCAATACCTCCACCTTTCTCCCTGGTACAGAGATCCAGGGATTAAGAAATCGCCCTAGAAGTCTTCACATTTTTCCACATTGCAAGGCTGGTCTCTCTTATGTGATTGTTCTAGAAGTACGCAAGGCACAGAAGACCTTAAATACATCTAAAAAAGATTTTTATAAACTTATTTACCAATTGCAAAGGAAAAGTGATGCAGGACATAGGTGCTACCTTGCACCTTTCCTGTTCTGTTCCCCAGGAATTTTGTCAATGTTGTGACTTTTGGTGTTTTCTACCGAAGGTCTGTACAAAGAATGCTGGGAAGAAGGTCGTTAGTTTGTTTTGGTGCTGTCAAGTGTCCTGTGACATGTTTGGTGGGGTTTTCGGGCACTTCCTAGATACGTGTTCCAGGGTGGACAGGAGAAAGACATGGATGAGTCAAGTAAATTGTTCAGTCCTCAGTTTTAGATTCCCAAGTAGTGATTTCTAGTTGTACTGCTGCTGACATGAAGCTTTGATGTTGCATGGAAGAGAATGCAACCAGAACAGTGTAGTGTAGCCAACTGAGACCAGCGTTGGAGTGTTTTCCACCACTCTGCTGCAGACTCCCCTTCAAAATTTTGATTCACTCTGCTTCAAAGACTGAGACCAAGGAGTTCAGCATCCAAAGCCTCACAAGTCTTTCTTTTCTTGTTCTCCCCAGTGTCTTTCTCACCTTTAGCAGGAGGGACTTCAGTTTTATCATTGAGAAAGTTGTCCTTGAAGACTCTGCCATCTCGTGGTGGTCTTCTCCGTTGACTGCTCCTTTATAGGGAGTTACCCCTTTGGATGGATAAACCCAAATCGTGTTGTATGCGAGTGCCACATGCAGAAGGTAACACCTAACAAACTTAAACTTGGAAAAAGTTTGCATTATTCTCACATTGCTGTCGAGCAGCTGAACTTCGGGAAAGTGAAATAATGTGCCTGTTTCTGCACAGTGAGCCCTGGTCAGGAATGTGGACACAACTGCCTCTTTTCAGCTCTAAGCTTTAGCTTCTATGCCATTTTCTCTCTCTGTCCCTCCCTCTAACAGCTCAGCCTTTTCATAAAGAAGAAAATATTTTCTGCAATGTTGCAATAATACATATTGGAAAATTGAAGAAAGCCCATACCTAGCTTTTCCTGCCTGATATTCTTGGCACTATGACATCATAACCTCTGCGTATCCTGTCACTAAAACAAATGTATGAAACAGTTCCGCTTCTCCTCTTTAATTGGAACTAGCTTGTTTCAAGGAGCTGAAGAGGCAGACTACTCACAAAGGTTAGTGCAGAGAAATATATCATTGTCTTGCAGGATGTTCTAAGTGGGTCTCTTGAGTATCAAGGTCAGAGTTTATTTAGCAGCAAGTTCTACTGGTATGAATCATCAATAGTGTTTCTTACACAATTTATCAATGCCTGGCAATTATACTTTATTCTCTAAAGAAATCCTACGCTTTTTCTCAGGAAATGGTGCATATTTTTAACTCTTCCTTATCCTTTCCGAGTATAATTCTCAGTTTCTTTGATGCAGAGTAATGGATATGAGGTAGCACTGTGTGCTGTTGAGCAGGTTTTAGGTCAAGCACTAGTTCTGTATCAAAACCAAGACTATTGCAAAAGAAAAGCTGATTGGGACAGAATTAATTTTCAGTAAAATCCTGATTTTCTTGATTTTCTGTGCTTCAAAAAGGTTATCTTGGGGCAATAGAATGCACAATAGTTTTTAAAATTTCTAGTAGGGGAAAAAAGCACCATCTTTCACACTGGGAAATGAAAGAATTTCTTTAGGAGCTTAAATCTATGCTTCAATGAAATTGATGAACTAGGTTATTTCTGAAAATTCAGGCTGTTTTTTATCAGTCTGGTGAATGAACTCAGAAGAATGAACCTCTGTTAACTGCCAGACCAGATGTGGCTGGGCTGTCCTGGCTGAAATGGCTCTGAAATTCCGGCTGCTGGCACCTGCTGTCTCTAGAAATGGGCTAAAGCACTTGAACTGAGGATGGATCCAGTAAGTGCCAAACATGGGCAGTAAATCATGAACTCCAGCTCACTGAATAGCCAAGAGGTTTTTCACAGTTAAAAGAAAAATAGAAGGTAATTTGCACACCTGTAACTGCCTTTTGGACTAATTCACCATCTCTCTTAAAACAAACAAGCAAATAAACAAACAAAAAAACCAAACAAAAAACCCCAAACCCCCAAGCCAAGCAAACACCAAAACCCCCAAACCAAATCACGCAAACACACCCCTTACACACACATATTTATTATTAAGTAGGAGTGAGACACATTTTAAAAAAAACTTATTTCTTTATATAAATAATAGCCAGTCTCACTATCTTCACCTTTTTCTAGCCCTAGTACATAGTACTCATCTGTTACTCACTGTGCCTATGAGACACTGCTCATAGACAAGCTCCTGTGCTTTGGTGGAGTGCTTCAGCCTGTACAGGACATGGTGAGGATCCTTGTGGCTTCATGTTGCAGTTCTGGAGGCACTTGTTGTTGCTGATACACCTGTCCAGACAGGGCTTCCCAATGTTTAATCAAACACTATTGCTTGCTTCTCTGCTCATACAGCATCAGAAGAACATGACTAACCTAAAATACTAACCAGCTGGAAACTCTTCCCCCACCAAACTACTTATCTGTCATCTCTCTGACCTTTGAAGTTTAAGAACGTGTCTCCAAGCTTTTTCCTGCAGTTAGGCAGACTACCTGTTTCCTTTTTGGGAAAAGCTCTGATTGCCAGGTAGCTGAGTTCCAGGAACTCCATCTTCAGTGTAAATACTAGAGATTACAAGGTTCCCCATCTTTCTGTAGCATACCTTTCCCAAGCTGTGCCTTGAGCTGTGGCTGATGTTTCCCCACTGATCTGTGGAGATGAAGAGTGCTGCAGGTTAGATTGTGTCTGTACCTGGAGGAGAGGCTCTCAGCCCCAGAGAGCTGATAGAGTTGAGACCATCAACAAAGCAAATATGGGTGTGAAAATATGGAAGTGATGGTCGTGTTAGTGGCAGAGCTATCCTGGAGGGGATGGTAGAAGCTGTGGTGTGGTGGGTGCACAGGAGGGCAGGGCCAGCATTCAGACCTCTGTGTCAGCGTGTGGCTGAGAGTAGAGTTGAGCTGAGAGCTGAATACTCTGCCCTGCACTTGAGGAGCTGCTTTGTGCTCAGTAGTAGCAGGGGGCTCTGCTGCCTTCTGATCTTCCCCCTGTGGGGATCCAGAGCAGTGTTGCTAGACTTCAGTAGTAAGTGCAGCAAGTCATCCAAAGCTGCACCATGGACTGGGCTAAGGGCAAGACTTGCTTCCGTATCTTGTATGAGCCGTGCACATTGTGGGGGTCTTTGCTGAGAGGTATGTGGGGTGGGGAAGGGAGGTACAGGGGGGCTGTGACTGTACTCCACTAGTTATCCAGTGGGGAGAATTGTATCTGTTATGAGACATCAGGAAATAATAGCCTCACTGGAGCAAGAGGAAGGGGGGAGAGCTGAGCCGCAGGAGGCCCAGAATCTACATATCTCTTTAATGTAGTAACTTAACTTGAGTCAGCACAAGGGAGTGTGTCTGCCCATGTATTTTGGTCAAAAGTAGCTTGTTTCAGTTTAGAAGACACATAGTTGGAGCTGATTTGTGAACTGTGCCTGGAAATCCACCTTTTTTTTTTTTTTTATTTTTTTTTTTGCACCCCTCTGCTCCTACAATGTAATATTTCATTGGAAGTAAAATCCAACTGGTACGACTGAATGTGTGTTGGCAGATACTGGACATGTCTTCTCCGTGCACAAGCTGTGAAGCAGAAATAAGGAGTTAGATTTGACAGACCTGTCACCAAGTCTGGAGGCAGTGTAACCATGTCAGCATGGCACTAAGCCTGGTGTAATTGGCCTGGCCAGGAGGCAGAGTTTATTTCCCTTGGCTCCATGCCATGCTGTCCGGGCAGTTTTGAGCTGGGATCTCTTCAGGGACTGCGTTGAGCAGTGAGTGTGTGCGAGATGAGAGTTCAGTGGTGTGGGTGTGTGTTTTGTGGCTTTTTGGGTTGTGTTGTTGATGGTTTTTTTGGTTTATTTTCTTTTTAAATGTGCTATGGTCAGTAAAGCAGGAGGAGGAGTCTTTTCAGTGCTCTTGGGATGGCTTTATGAGAAACCTAAAGTAATGCTTTTAACTTTCATACAAGCCAAGAAGGTTGTACACATGAGAAACAACTTTTAAGAGCAAGAGGGAAGAGCTGCACCTTTTGAGAGGGTCACAGGATTTTTCACATAGAAGTAGTAAAATTGGCTCTTCTAGAATGCTCCAGATGCACGGTGTGACACCCCAGAGTCCAAGGTAGAAGGTCTCGAGGTTTCATATAGAGAACATCGTATCCCAGTTTATTCTGCAAGCTTTGGAAACACAATGGACAGAGGCGTCTACTAGTGTTTGAGTAGCTTTCATTAATTAAAAGAGGGGACATCTTCTCAAGCTTTTCTTTTAAATTTTTTTTTATTTATTTTTAGGAAAAGGTATTATTATTAGAAGGGGAAGTGTGTTAGTTGGTAGAAAATATCCTTTTTCTTTTACCTGGTTATGAATTACTGAGCCTCATGGTCTCCTTTCATAGAGTTTATGAAATCTGATTCTGATTTCACCTGATAACGGAAGGACTGTAGACTTGGTATTTTTGTTTATNCGGACAGAGGGGTCTGCTAGTGTTTGACTAGCTTTCACTAATTAAAAGAGGGGACACCTTCTCAAGCTTTTCTTTTAATGTTTTTTTCATTTATTTTTAGGAAAAGGTATTATTATTAGAAGGGGAAGTGTGTTAGTTGGTAGAAAATATCCTTTTTCTTTTACCTGGTTATGAATTACTGAGCCTCATGGTCTCCTTTCATAGAGCTTATGAAATCTGATTCTGATTTCACCTGATAACGGAAGGACTGTAGACTTGGTATTTTTGTTTATGATTCTAAGGGGAAGTGTGTTAGTTGGCAGAAAATGTCCTTTTTCTTTTACCTGGTTATGAATTACTGAGCCTCATGGTCTCCTTTCATAGAGTTTATGAAATCTGATTCTGATTTCACCAGAGCCTGATAACAGAAGGATTGTAGACTTGGTATTTTTGTTTATGATTCTATTTTTACTGACAGCTCTTACAAAATATAGACAGCAGTCAGTCCTGTGAAGGTACTGCAGAGGGCTTAAATGGTATATTGAACACATAGAAATAGCACTGCTAGGGAAGTAGGGATATAAAATGGTGGTGGATCAGGTGAATAATGAACACTGGACCAGAACAGAGGGAATCCTCCTAATCTCTGAACTTCTTATTGATCAAGTTTTCTCCCAGACTACTACTAACCGCTTGAATGTGTTCCTACTTAACACTGCTCTGTAGAACTTCCTCACTTGACTCAGCTGTGGGGTCATAAATATTCAGTGAGTTCTTTTGAAGGCAGAGCTTTCTTTCTGGGTAAGAAAAACCTCTGCAAGTTCAAGTAAGGATGCTACTGCATGACCAGCCAGCTACTCGAGGAGCAGCAGAACAAATGGAACCTACTTCCTATCGCTCTCCCCTTGGTGGATTCTCTGGCATGAGTTTCCTGGCCTTTCCTCTGTGGAACCATTAGTCCTGTTTTTCTCTTCTCTAGGCATGCCTTTCCTCACAGACCTTGAAAACCCATTTCTCTCCAAAACCTCTCTCAGATCTTGTTTAATATGTCTTCTGAGCCATGAGGTTATTCAGGGTAGTAGGGACAGATACTGTGATTCTCTGCTCCTTAGGACAAGGAGCAAGAAAATAATGTTATAATGAGATCAATCAGCTTCTTTGGCTCGGTGTGTACAAATGTTACACATGGTACCTTTGTAACAGTACCTTTACAAAAACTTTTTTGAAGTTCTTTTTTTTATAAACTGTAGAAGGAAAAAATGCCTTATTTTGTTATTTGCCTGCTTCTTTTATGACATGGTGGTGTAGAGTCCTTAATTCCTAAAGGGTGCATATTTTTATGATAATTTTTCTAATTCTGCTGAAGCCCCAAGGGGGACATGCATGGGAAACCATGACTCTGACATTACGTGAACAAAAAAGCAGACTGAGTGTCAGAGCTCTTGGATGAATTGCACAGACAGAGCCTAGCTCAGTTCTCAAATGGAAGGTCTAAGGAAGCGTTAGTACCTTTCAGTCAAGTTTGCCATGAGTTTTCCAGGTGGATTCAGCCTTCAAGCCTCTGTTCATGTACTTGACTGCCTTTGAGGCAATGAATTCTACACTACAATTATACAGTTTCTGTTCGAGCAGATAAGTAATTTCAATTTTGCCATCTTCTGCAGAATACATCATCTTGGTTTTTGTGGGGAGGCACTCTTTATTTGAAAAATCATTTCTCTAGGAAGTTAAAGTAGTGAGGCACTGGACTTTTCTGTTAGATTTTTTTAACAAAATAGTTTGACAAAGCTGTAAATGTTGGCAGATTAATACTTTGGATTCAGTCCTCTGATGTCTCTGCTCTTGCTTTTCTTGCTGCTGTTACTTTCTCTTCTTATTGAAAATAATCAAAAGGGGGAAGTCTGAAAGAAATAGTCTTTGTTGTATTATATTCCAAAACAGAGATCTTTTTCTCTTATCTTCATGTTTTTTCTGGTCTGACTTATTTTCAAAGAAATATTTTAAACATTTGCAACTGGTCTAATAATGAAATGTAGCTCACATCTTCCGCATCCCATGTGTTTCTGATATCCACAAGGCGAGGCACAGCAAGCTGCTGCTGTGTTGTGTACCTACTCTCTGGGAGCAGACACATGGGAGAGTAGCCCTGCACTCTCCCCTACCCACAGGTAAAGCCCCGTGCTGGATGGTTCCCTAGAGCAGCACGTTGCGTGGGTCAGCAGGGACTGCTCCGTGGGCGATGTGCAGGCATTCCCAAGGGAGCTGCAAGTGCTGGTGACTGTAACCAGGTAGCGTCGCTGAACCAAAGTGTTGTGAAATCTCCACAGCAAGTGAAACAGAGAAGCCTGACAGAGAGGGAACTGCAAAAACCAGCCTACACAGGTACTGTGTCATCTGTTCTAAGGCTTAATATCTCCTGGAAACTTAGGAAGATACTAGTGTTGTCTCAGTCCTGAGCAGGAGTCCACTGACCCATTTCAGTCTCCCTGCTTATTCAGGTGAGGTCCCTGTCCCCATAAGTCAGGTCCATTTGGACAGTTCTCTTCTAAGTTTAGCATAAGCGTAAGAGCAGTGTGACTCTTGATGGGAAATAGGAAAGCAGTTTCTTCAACTGTCTGAGTGCAGGCATTGTTTACTAGCCTCCTGCCATGCTTATTGGGAGATATTTTATCTGAAGCTGTTTTATTTCCTTCTTGGCTGCTTCCTAGCAGCCTGTGATGAAGATGTGAATGCAGAGAATTAACCCTGTTGACACCACATTACAGACATTTCAAGGGGACTCTCTCCCACAGAATATACGGACTGGCTCCACATCTTTAGTGCTATGTGCTGTTCTAGAACAGCAACTCCACGCAGGAATTAAATGGCCTGACTACAGGTGAGAAGGGACCCTGTCTTAGCAGCAGGTGCGATTTAAATCCGTTCCTTTTGCTCTTCAGTTGCTCCTGTTACCTCATCTGCTCAGTACCTAAACTAAACCTGGTGTGTGAATGGAGGGGATCTGTAATCGTACTATTCTGTAAGATACTAGAAATGTCTGAGTTTCAAACAGAGCCTTCTCTAGGCTTTTTTAGACAGTCGGCAGAGTGCTGCTCCTCTCTGCAGTCTGGCTCATCTCAAGTGAAAGGTCCTCTGGAAGATCATCTCCTGTTGTCTTTCAAGGCTGTGGGAAGCCTTGCCTTTCTGTGGTGATGCTTGAGAGAGGATTTCTGCTATGCCAGTGCTGTACACGTCCTTGGCAGCCGCATGCTGCGACCATGCCAAATCCTACTTCTCACTGAACTGGGCTATGAATAGCTGCTATAACCTGGATATTTTCAATCTGAATTCCAGACAGCTGGCAATTGTGAAACATTAAGCATCATGATTTCTCTAAAGATACAGCTTAAGTAGTTATATAGTGCAAGTAAATTGCTCTGAAGATAGTGAAGATGAATGTTAAGGCAGAGGATGCTATTGTCACCTGCTAAGCTAGGGATATTTTGCAGCTCGTTGTGTTGATTCCATCAAGATTCTGCAGTGGTCTTTGCTCATCTGTATCAATGGTTGGTATCAGACCCTTCTGTTATGCAACATAAATCAGTAATATCTCTCCCTTCCAGGGAAAATGTGCAACAGTTTATTGCCTTGTAGAAGGAAAAATAAATTAACAGTGCTGACTGTAACTACAGTGAAACACAAGGGAAATCAGTTTGCCATGAAAACATCTGTAAAGGAATTATCTTGCTGAGAATCAGGTATAAGAATTACCACTTTAGTACACGACTAGCTTAGATGAAAAGCTGAATTGCTGAGCTGCATTTCTCATACTGGGAAGTAATAGAACATAATTCTAATGCAAACACATTAGCTGAGGGCCAGCTTTATGGTACCTAAAGTCCAGATTCTTGGATGCTTGCCTAAGCAGAGCTGAGCTTACCGCATGCAACAAAACTCCAAGCCCTGTGGTTATTAAGAAGACTTACGCTCCTCATAACATCACAAGAGTCAAAGGAGGAGGAAGGAGGCCCTTTGTACTTGAGGATTAGTGGGATTGTCCGACTTTAAGGAGGAACACAAAACAGAATAGGTTGCAGTGGGGAAAAAAAAGGTGAGGCAGGGGCCTGAGGAACAATTTGTCCTTCCTTTAGGCTGGCAGGGAGAAATCTGGAGCAGTTGTGTGGGACTTGCCGTCTCCTGGGGTCTGGTGGGGTGGTGCCCCTTGCTGAGGTCCTCAGCTGGCTTTGGCCTCTGCTCCTGCTGAACCCCACCTGCAGCTGATGTAGCTGTGAAGGAGTAGCAAGGGTTTGGGGTGGGGAATGTGAGCTGTAATGCTGGTCAGATTTCTCCTGTTTGTGCCATTGCTATGGAAACAGATATTATGGTTTTTAACCTAGTGGACCAAGTAAGTGTGGGTAGACCTCTGACCTCTCTTCATTTTACCTTTCTAAGCTACTGGAGGAATGGGAGAGAACAAAACATGTACAGGAGGAGGTAATAAATAAGATATTGCTACCCAGGGCTCAGGTGAAAATGAAAGGGTGTGAGCTTATTTGTGCAAATGGACTGAGTGTGCTGCAGCTTCCAATATGAAGTATCATTAAAGCTCTGTAGGGTTTTATTCCGTCCCCCACCTTCCTGGGAAGAATTGCATACTGACACCACCTGGAAAGAGGGGGAGGGGGGTAGAGCTGGGCCCTATGCATGCTCAGAAAGCCCCAGGGTGCTACAAGCTCAAATTTAAATCAGCTGGAAGATTTCTCTGTAACATAGACCCTGGTTCAGTTCTAGAATTAGGTTAGTATTTCTATCTGACAAAGTCAGTGGTATTAAAAGGATTTTAGGGATTTCTCATCTTTCTTCTGTCTATGCCACATTCTAATTTTTGAGGTTTCGGTGTGTTTCATACTGAAGGACTTAAAATTTTTATATATCACGTTGGGAGAAATTTTCTGGATTGTGAGATTTGGACAGGAAGGAGGAGGGGGAATGTGGACAGATTTCTTCTTTGGGCCCTGTTCGACTGGTAAGTATTATGCAGATGCTTGTGAAGAATTGGGCTTGATGTCTTAGGTCTGATGATTTTATGCTCCTCTGAAAGTAATCCTGTTTGTGCTTTGTGTGTGCATAAATATATAAAACACAGAATACCACCTGTGCTTAAAAAGCATGCATGTCCTTTCTCTGTGATGTGGCTATACAGAACTACTCACCGTGGACTCTTAGACTTAATGGGTAATGGTGGGACTTTGCGCAAGGCTTTTTGATGGGAAATTATCTTTTAAATTCTTTCTGAAGTTATCAGTTGTTAAAATAATTTTAAGTAGTCATTAAGTGCTTCATTAGAGTGTTTTCTTCTTAAGTTGCTTTAGTGTGATTAAAACTGAATTGTGTCTATTTCTTATTATCCATTTTTACCTTTCTTTTTCCTAAATGGACTTTGGCTCATGTACTTTTGAGGTTTAATATCAGTTCAACTGAATGCTCTTGAGTTCCTGAATTAATTCAATCATTTTCTCTTAATGACCATGAAGAGTTTTGTTAAGCTAGAGTGCCGTTCAACTCAAGCACCGTGGTGTTTAGAGCCAGCAATCACTGGGGGAAAGCCTACAGGTAGAAAATAGGATTGGAAATTGAACAGAACGTACGAGGGGTTCATTTGCTGTGAAGCCAGCAATGATCACCTGGAGGCCATGTGGTCCAAAGGGATCTTAAAATCAGTGGTTCGCTGAAGGACAGAGTGCCTAGTTCTTTTAGGATATACTTTCCAGTAGTATCTACACTTCTGATGTGGGGCTCAGCTCTGCATTTTCTCTTGGAGTCTGATTAATACTTCATCATGTGTTGCAAATAAAAATATTTTATATTAGGAGTATGTTTTACATAGCTACTGCTTAACTAAAGGAAGCTCAAGTGGCCTTGTCATACTGACATGTTCTACTGATGCTGGGGAAAAAAATCCAGGCAGCTTTGTTGGTATGTCTGTACCTACCAAAAAAGGAGCTTTGAATTGAATGGAAGGGGAGGGGTAATGTTGTCAGGACAAATTATATTTTGTCTTAGGGTGACCTAAAATGTATTTATTGATTTATTTGTATTTTTTAAAGCTATTAAAAATAAAATGAAAGAGCATTTGAAAGGAAAATAATTTGAAATTTTAAGGTATTTGTTTCTTTCAAATTCCTTGAAATTCATCCTTTTGTTCATCTTTTGCTCAAACACATTTGTAAACGTTTTGACATCTCCCATTTTCACAATGAAAAAAATTAACTTTCACATCTTAACCTTATTCTAATTATTCTAGTTC
Source organism: Syrrhaptes paradoxus (assembly GCA_013400615.1). Classification (NCBI taxonomy): domain Eukaryota; kingdom Metazoa; phylum Chordata; class Aves; order Pterocliformes; family Pteroclidae; genus Syrrhaptes; species Syrrhaptes paradoxus. The sequence goes on from VZTO01021648.1 coordinate 14,460, forward strand.
AGGATGTAATCTGTGGTTTATGTGAACTAAGGAGGAAAAGTTCCCAGGTTGCACTAAAATTCTGAGTAGCGAGGGCCATTCCTAAGAGGTGACATTCCTAAGGCTTTCCTGTCATTGAGGTTGTTGGGATTAGCAGCCCTGGCAGGCTGCTGGTGAGCACTGAGAAGCCTATTTACAGGTGCTCTCAAAGTAGGATGGATCCTTTCCAGGGGTACTGCCGTGCGGGGTGTGCGTGTCTGTGTGGGCACACTGTAGAGAAGAAAGGATGTTGTTAATTCAAGCTAATGAACTTCAATTAAAATCTTAGTCATGCCAGAGCAGTTTTTAATCTTCTCATGGATTAGCAGGTTGAGCTAAAAATGAAGAGTTTACCTTCACAGCTAACACTTGGGAAAATTGCGGATTGCTTTGTCTTCCTTTTAAATACAAGGTATCTGTCTGAAGGTTAGAGCACCTGGGTTAGCTGTTGTTGGGTTTTTTTGTGATTTTTTTCTTTGTTTGTTTGGGCTGGGGGGGTTGTGGGTTTTTTTTGTTTTTGGG
>VZTO01021648.1:16379-69106 GCA_013400615.1 Syrrhaptes paradoxus
TACTGCCGTGCGGGGTGTGCGTGTCTGTGTGGGCACACTGTAGAGAAGAAAGGATGTTGTTAATTCAAGCTAATGAACTTCAATTAAAATCTTAGTCATGCCAGAGCAGTTTTTAATCTTCTCATGGATTAGCAGGTTGAGCTAAAAATGAAGAGTTTACCTTCACAGCTAACACTTGGGAAAATTGCGGATTGCTTTGTCTTCCTTTTAAATACAAGGTATCTGTCTGAAGGTTAGAGCACCTGGGTTAGCTGTTGTTGGGTTTTTTTGTGATTTTTTTCTTTGTTTGTTTGGGCTGGGGGGGTTGTGGGTTTTTTTGTTTTTTGGGTTTTTTTCAAGGCTGTGTCTTGTTTGTTTTTAGAGTGAAAGAACGGCTTTTGCCCTTTAGGCTAAAAACATGTTAATGATTTTAGGGTCTTGCATGCTCCCCCAGAACTCTCAGTTTTTAGGTTCTCTACTTGCTGCCCCACTCTGTCATAGCACTTTCCTGGCTAGTATGTCTCACCAAAAGATGTTTCTTCTTTGAATATCTTCTCTGANAGTGAAAGAACGGCTTTTGCCCTTTAGGCTAAAAACATGTTAATGATTTTAGGGTCTTGCATGCTCCCCCAGAACTCTCAGTTTTTAGGTTCTCTACTTGCTGCCCCACTTGGTCATAGCACTTTCCTGGCTAGTATGTCTCACCAAAAGATGTTTCTTCTTTGAATATCTTCTCTGAAGGGTCACTGCACACAGAAGAAGGCAGTGCTGGGTTGTTAGGTGGCTGCCTTCGCAGCACTTCTAGCGCAGGTCAAGTTAAAGTCTAAAGGAAATGTGAGTATATTAATGAAATGCAAAATAGACAAAGTCAATGCAAATAATATTTATAGTGGCAAAAGTGAAGACAAGGCAAAGAAAGAATATGCTTGCCTCACTTACTGCAAGCTCACCTTTGAAAGGTGTTTGTGGTAAATCTCTGCCTCTCCTTGTATCAACTTGGCAAAGTGGAGCTAACGCCAGACTGCCCAGGGCAGGAAGCTTGCTGCTGCTGCTGCATGCTCTGTTGTCTCTTCAGCAAAGACACTTTGCTAGAGCAGGAGAATATGCTTGAGGAACTCGGGTAGGTGTTCATGCAATTTCTCATCTTCTGCTCCAGATGGTTGATCCTTTCTTAGCACATACGTTTGACTTCTCCCTCCCTTTGCTGTTACTACATGTTTCCTTTTTCCTGGAAGGGTGACTGCTGCTGGCTGCCCTGGTACACATGTATCCTATACATGGCTGAATTATTTGCCTGGTTTCTTCTGCTTCTACAGCAATGCGTGTTAAGTCTTTCCCTACCTTAAACCTTGTGTTTCCTATTGAAGTAAAGAAGCAACCTCATTTTATGTAATGTTTGTGGTGTGGGAGGCTTTTTTGCAGCTTCTGAATGTGACCAGTCCCTGTGATAGCTCTTAGGCTGGAATGGGAAGAATTTGGGGGACGGAGGAGCTAACTGAAAATCTGGGAGGCTTACTGCTCTAGAGTCCATTGATCAATTCGCATGAGGAGCCTGCTCACACTGCCAGTGTCAAAACTTTTTGCTAATAAATTGATCATACGTGTGGCCAGTAGAGATATGGAACTTTCTGAGCTGTTGTTATTTAGCATCGTTTCCTTATGAGCTTTAAAAAAGGCATAGCACCTTCTTTTTCTGTCTTGACTGACAAGTATATCTTAATAAAATGCAGGTAGAGAGCTACTTCAGCAAAGATCGCCCATGCTTAACAAGCTGCTGTGCACTTAAAAGTGTACTTCAGCTTCCTTTGAGAGCTTCGAAGTAGAACAAGAGTTGTTTTAAGTCTATCAGCTCTGCATCACGGCAGCGTGTTAGTACAGTATGAACACTATGTATCTCGTATTAGAATAGATTCTAAACTTATTGCATAAGAGTGGCAATAACTGGGTATCTTCACGTACTTTGAAAGTACAGCTAGAGCTCCAGCAAATGCTCTGCTACTTGTAAAAGATCCAAACTCTGACTTTTTGGTCTGGGAAGAGACTGTGCTATTTACTGGGCTGCACAGTATGGGGAAAAACTACTTTTTGCTGTAAAGGCCCCAGGAGCTGTGTGCCTCCTGCTCTGACTCAAACCATGTGGGACTGGGAGAAAAGTCTAGCAGGAAACAATATCTAAAACTGGAGTACCTCGAACTAGCAGTTATGTTTTGCAATTCCAGTGGATTCTGTGATATAGCCCACTGGACCTGCCTGCTGGTGGAAAACTTGTTGCTGTAGGTCCTACTTGGGCAGACCTGCCTCCTGCTTTTCCAGACAGACTGCAGTCCCCTGCCAGGCTCTTCAGAAAGCTTGCAACACCTTATGGTAGGTCTTCCTTACAGTCCATGCAACCCTGCTCTTCTCTTGCCTTCCATCAGTATCTGTGGGTGCAACAATGCCAGCCTGTGGTTTGCCATTGACCACAGAGAGGTTCACGGTGTTTGGAGTGTCCTGTCCCTTTCCTGATGCTGTCAGAGACAGAGATACGGGTGTTGTACAGGTGTCTGAACTCAGTGTATGGGCAACAATGTCTGTTAAAAGTACTTGCTACCTTTCATTTATAAATGCAATCGGAAAAGCTAAAAAAAAAAAGATTGCAATGTTTGAAACGTAAAGGATTAAATAAGGCATATTTAGCCAATATAGCTTACTTGCTTTATTTTTTATTTAGGAGTGATTGAGGGGAAGAATGCTTTTGAAGCCTTTGTTGGAATGAAAAGATGAAAAAGAGCACAGAATAGGTGAGATGGGCTAAAACTGTTGGAGATTTGTTCTTGAAGTGTGATCATGTTTCCTTGAAAGGAATTAGGAATAAATTCTTCTTAAAGGGCTAGCATAACAACAGCAAAATAAACAGAGTTTCTACACCAGTGCTGGCTGTTACCAGTAACCTTGGTGCTGTAGAAATGGGCAGAGCTCATTGTCCATCATCCAAAGAAAGGTCTGGCTTGCTCGTGCTAGCTTGTTCTGGGGTGTTTAAGGCTTTGCTATTCACTGTGCTTTAGCTGTTAGTTTATAGCAATGCTGCAAAAGATTCCGCCTTGTTTGAAGAGGCCATGCCCTTAATGTGTAAAGGAAAAAAAGGAGAGTGATAAGAAAGAGAAGAAATAAAGGGGGAATAAAAGGACCTAGAAGAGAAGAATATCTCTCTCTACCCTGTTATGGGATCAGAACCTCAGTGAGGCATCAGTAACAGCAGGAGTGGAAAACCATCACAATTAAGGTTTAATAAAAAGCTGGAAATTGTGCTCTCTCTCCTGTCCCATCCCATCCCACGTCCCTTCCCCCCCCCTCCCCCCCCCTTGATATCCTGCTTGAATTTTCCTTCTGACCTGTTCCACATGAAGGGTGCTGGAAAGAGTTGATGGTAAACAGAACATACATTTGTATGTACACCAGTTAAGTGGAGGTTTGGCATGTGCTTCTAGGTCCTCTAGCTTGAGAGTCCATGCTCTTCTCATTCAGTAGCTGTGCTCAGCACCATCTGAAGGTGGATGCATACAGCTTTTAGTGTCAGCTAATTGAGCATTTTTATCGTCATGTGCTATTTTATGTCATGGGTTGGAGTCTTTTCCCCTGGACAGTTTAGAGTGTAGGCATTTACCGATAACCTCTGTACATTTCCCCTGCACTCTGTTCTTATGTAAATAGCAAATACTGTTATTTTATAACGAGCAATAAATTCAACAGTTGGCATCATATGCATCTAGGCTAACAAGTGTTGCAAAAATGAGGAAGAGGCTGCAGCCATTGTAATTCAATTTTTGGATGATGATCCTGTCATTGGGTAAGCTAGTGAGAGAGAGAGAAAATTCCTCAAGATGTTGTAGCACCTGGCAAGGTCTCCATGGTTACATCAGCAAGAGATCTGGGAAACCACCAAGAGTAGTTCATCGCTTGACAGTAAAATGTCGGAAGAGAATACTCCTCAGATCATCTGAGGATGATCTTAGAGAGAAGCTTTAATTAAAAAAGGGGAGAGACAAAAGGAAACAAGGTCTGTTTAAGGGAAAAATGCTTAAAATGTGACTGGGCAGTGATCTGACTGCATTTTTTATGTCTCTGCTTATTTTGTGTATTTGTGTGGCCTGACAAGACCAGGGAACTACTCTTCCCTGAATACAGGTGAATAGTCACAGAGGTAGTAGCTAACCAGATAAGTTTGTTCACTCATGCGTTATGGGACATGAAATGTCCCTTGCTTCGTGCTCATGGAGGGGAAGGTTCTGTGAGATTTCAAGAGATTGTGCTTCTCCAAAAAATTATAGTCCTCCTTAAGAATGCCAGGCTTAAACAAAGTATTTTCTTAATAAAAAAAGAATAGCAAGTTACAGCTGGTTTTAGGTAGGATGTGGATCTGAATCTGTATGTAAGGTTTTCTTTCTGAGAATGCTGAGAGCAAAGGGAAAATGGCCCTTTTTAAAAGGTGTTCTGGTTTTTATCAGCATTGGGGCTGAAATTCAGTATGAATTGCCTCTTCTCTTCTCTAATGCATAAATAAAGAGAAGGTCATTTTAAGCATCACCTGATCGAGTTGCAGGCAGAGCTTTGTGTATATGCTTATGTCTATGCATCCAGATTAAATACCTGCGTTTTCCAGCCCTGCTGCAGAGTTTCAAGGTACAAGTCACCATCTGGTGCCACACGAGAGGAATACAAAAAGAGATCTTTCTCCAAAGGAGATGTAAGCAGCGGTTGAAGATAATCTCACAGTTTGAGCAGCCTGGGATGTTTTTAGTGAAATAGAAAGGACTGATTTGCCCAAGATGATACTTCATTTCATTATTTTGTCAATTTTATTTTGAGGGATAATGTTTTCTGAAATTTAGGGCTGTCAAACTTCAGCCACCTGCAGAATATCAGACACCCTGATGGGCTGGTCTGGGATTAGAGAGATGCAAACTCTGAATCGGGCGTAACAGGGAACTGACCCATCCTTTGAGTCCCTGAAGCATTAGGTATCTGGCTATTTTAAATATGGGTCTTTTTGGTATTTCTTGTCAGAATTGATCCATCTTGGACAACTGCAGGTCACTGGCTTATGGGGCCTGGCTTTGTTTTTCAGTGGTAGAGCATCCAGCGGGGGTGTGGGAGCCTGGCAGCCCCCTCATCCTGATGGGAGGAGGCCCTTTATCCACTTAACCCCATCTCACATGCAGCTGCCACAACTATGGCCACACATCAGAGCTGGAAGAACTCCGACTTAAGCAACTGGAGTCATCTTTGTTGTATTTCTTGTGCCTGGCTCACTCTGAGGAATTCAGACCTTCAGGAAGACGACAATGGGCTCTCCACTGGCAGTGGCTCTGCAGCATTGCTCAGCTTGCTTCCTGCAGAATAGTTTCCAGATCACTAGATTTCCACTCAAAGGCAGCGATACCTTTTTGCTAGAGCTGAGCAGGTGCAGGAAGAATGCTGTGCTTGTGCTGTGTGTGGAGAAGAATCAAATACCATTCTGGTACCTAATTAAAAATAAATGATGTGTTGCTTTCATCAGTGTTTCACCTTTAAAAAGACACTTAGCCCTTAACCAGGTCACTGTTTCTGACCTTTATAGTAATTGAAGCAATCCTGTGTTGTTTGAGAGATTCAATACATGACCTGTTCATTTGTTTCTGTCAACTCAGTTAAAAAAAAGCCAAACCCTCCATAAATGTATTGCATCTTCAGATCAAATTCTGTGTGGCTGACTTGTGGAAATGGCAACCATTAGTGCAGTGACCTTTCATTGAGCATTACAAGTGCCACACTCACTGTTTTCCTCCCCTTATCAGAGGGAATGGCAGGGGAGGGGAGCTGAAATGGGAGGAGGGATGCTCTCATTTTCATCTCCTCCCTAGGCTGCTGTATCCTCCACTGTCTCTGATCTCAGAGCCTGAAAACGGTCCCAGGGATTCCTGGGCTCTGAGAAATGACTCAGCCTTTGGGTTCAGTGGCATCGGAGAAGCAATAACCCAAGTAATGCTTCGTGAAATTAAGTAATGCTTGATTTCAAACCCACTTGTTCAACTTCAAAGGCCCTGAGTTTGAGCTGTCCCAAATCTGAATGATTCTGCATGGCACTGACTGGCGCTGTCTGCTCCCAGCAGCTGAGGTCCTTCTCACCGTGGTTAAGGGATATAAGTTCTGAGCTGTGAATCCTTCACCCACCACTGGTACGTATTCAGCAGAGAGGACCGGGGTCAAGTCTCCCTCTAGGGATGCATGTGATAAGCATTCATCCATCACTAAGAATTTTCTTACCTGGGTGTGGACTTCATCAATACTCGTGATACATGTATTTAAAATGAGAAAGTTCATCTTTCTCTTACAAACTCGGCGTAGGCTCTTTTTAGTAGTTTTGCAGTGCCTGGGCAGTGGAAGAAAAATTCTCCACATCAGTTAATTTCTGGTCTAGTTATATCCTAATTTTATTGCTCTGAAGCACTTAAATACCATTACCTTTCCCACTGTACTTATCCAGGGCTTTAAACTAAGCACTTTAAAATAAAGTAGTGTAAGTATTCCCCTTGGTGGGCTCAATCCAGCAATTGTTGCTGATAAGTTTGTTTCCTTGTATTTTGTTGCCTGTCCATTTCCTACCCAACAGATTCCGTGTGGGACAGGCCATTTCTGTCTCCAAGCTGATGATTTAGCTCACGGAGCTCCTCATCTAGGAGCAGGGATTAGAGGCAGTATGATAGTGCAAGCTAAAAGAGATATCTAAACAGATTTTTTATTTTGTGGCTTTATCTTCAGAGCCTAGTTCTGCAAGTCATTAAAGTGAAATGAAACCTCATATTTATTCTTTTCATGACTCAGAGGGAATAATAAAAATTCATACAGAAATTATTAGTCCCATTCAGTGTTGCTAATGTCTCAGCTGAATGCCAGCCCAAACTTTCTTTCTTTCCTCTGTATAATGGTATCTGAGTCTGCTTGTCAAGATTACTGGAGCATTTTCATTTAACAACTCCCCTGCTACTTCAGAGATCTTAACGTTTGTGGACAGTTTTAACCCCTCTTTCTCTCTACTGAGTGCTGTAGTTTTTGAGGCTTTGCTTCCATGTGTGGCAGGGTCACAAGTTGGAGTTGTGGGCCTCCCTGGACTCCGTAATGCAGCTCATTGTGTTGATGACAGCTTTCTTAACATTGCTTTTTCCATTTCTGCTGTCCTGGGTTCCTTCTGTGTCCAGAAGCAGAAGTAGTGGAACCTTCTGAGTGAGGTGGTATGGCTCATGCAAGCTCTTCCCTCAGGAGACCCTCAGGGCAGGTCCTGTAGGTCTTTGCATAAGTGGAACTTTTCATTCTGCCTGTGTGTGTTGGCCATCCTGATAATGAGTTTTCCTCTTTTCTCTGGAGCTGAAGTAGCCTTCAGATTTGTTTTGGAGAGGGCTGATTCTCTGCTTTGTTTGGCAGCAGCGCTAAGGGCAATGACTGAACCCAAGAGGACTGTTTGAAAGGACTGGGCACTTACTGACCTTGCTGCTCTTGCAGAGCAAAGCCACTGTGAAGCTGTGTTTTTTTCCAGATTCAGTGATGTTTCAGTAACTTGGGTCTTGTGGAAGCCAAAGGAACATTTTTTTTCTTACTCCATAAATTTGCAGATGGGTAAGGACTGCAGTCATTATCTTAGAATTCCTGTTCAGTGAAAACCAGTCCTGAAGAGTCTGTTTCTGAAATAAAGTGGGCAGAGGTGCCCCATCCCTAGAGGGCACTTGTTTTTCTGGACTAGCGGAGACTGTTTTTGATGTGGGAGTGATCGATACAGAGCAGATGTGTTCTGCCATCACTAGTGGATATGTATGAGCTGGAAAAGGGAAATAATGGGTTAAGCAGATGGTGCTCACTCCCAGTGCCTTTCAGGACAAAAGCCAGAAGGGTTTACAAAAGGGATAAGCCTCTCAGGGTGGAATCTGGGAAACATAACAGACTACACTGTGGATTGTCCTTCAACCATACCTTCCTTGTTTTAATAATTCCAATGGTTTGCCTATGTTTTGAAAAAGTGAGTAGATTCTTGTGGTTGTTTTAAAAACATCTGAAGTTATTGGTCACAACTTGTCTGCTTTTCTTTTATGCTGAAACTCACTAATGTGGCAATAGCACCTAAAGCAGGAGAAGCTCAACTGTGAGTTAGAAAGGCTTGATTTTAACTCTTGAGCTCCTAACTAGCAGCAGGGGCTTATGGAGTACTGGCTTATTGAATGACGTTTTGCAAATATTTGTTTTGATATTCCTAATTAGAATTAGCATATTATTGGCAGTCAACCCTGAGTACCATTTGGAGCGTGATCACATAACTTCCCTTTGGTGCTTTGTTGTGCATCATGTGTGGGAGTTCTGCCAGGAGAAGAAGCAGTCTGGATTGAGAGCCAGTGTCTAATGTCTGCCTTTCATTAACTCAACCTGATAATTTCTCTGGGTGTTATTTCTGTTTTTTTCTGATGTCATTTAGTCAAGTCTATCCAGCAGAGGTGTAAAGCCAACTTGTAATACTATCAGTAGTAGCACTGGGTTACTGGGCTGATGGGGCAAGTAGTTTCTGAATGAGCATGTCATTCAGACAACGTTCAGTGCTGTTTTATCCGTTCTCAGGGTTTTCATTACAAAATATCACCCTGCTTTATTTTAAAGCATTCTGTGCCAGGCCTGAGAAAAAATACATGTGTAAAAACCTGATCCTCCCATTTGCCAGCCCAATTTGAGATTGCTGAATATGAACTGGAATATCTACATGAAGAATAGCTATGGGTATACTTTGGGTAGGCTGGGTCCACTGCCAATGCATATGCGGTTGTTTCTGCTTAGGAAGCTGGTGGAAGTGGATCTTGGTACTTAGGTGCCTAAAGATCACTCTGAGAAACATGCAGAGACCAGCGAAGGCATTTCACCAGATACCACTGGCCAAACAGGCAGCCTACCATTCCTTGAGTGAGGAACTGTCAATATGAGCTACAAACGTTTTAAGCCACTGTAATTGAAATCAGGAGGTTGATGTTAGGACTTTGTCCTTGGCACACACTTAGTGCACATATATGTGTAGGCAAGGTAAATCAGAAAATGCTCGGTTCTTCTGGGGAAAGCTTAGCAATCTTTAGACTCTTTGCTAGGTCCTATGATGCTCAGTATGTTCATAAACAGCTTGGAAAAGGGGGTGAACGTTAAAGTGATAAAGCTGGTTGATGTATGAAGTTATTTGGGTTTGCAAGGACAAAGGCTGACTGAAGGTCTACGGAATGATCTTATAAAACTGAGTGAATGGGCATTAAATTGGCAGATGAAGTTCAATGTAGACAAAAGCAAAATGATGCACTGCGGGTAAACAGTGCCATGTATACAGTAATGGCCTCTGAGCAAACCATTACTGCCAAGCAGCAGTCTTGCAGCTATGAAAGATCATTGCATGAAAACATCAACTCGGAGCTGGGAAGTGATGGGAGGGAAGGAGGAGCTGGGCATTATAAGGAAAGAAATTGAGAACAATACAAGAGAGCATTGTGCTATACCTTCAGAAACACATGCAGTTTTTGTCCCCTTATCTCAGAAATAGTTTTTGAGAGCTAGGAAAGTTACAGAGAACGAGGGCAGAAATGAGAGATATGGACAGGATTCTGAGTAAGGAATGGCTTACTGAGCTAGGTGTATTTCTTTCTGGAAAATTTTACAGAATATATAGCAGGGGTACATAATCATGAGCAGCTTAAGGGTGTATACAGATGCTCTTCATTGTTTCTTTCACTGGAAGAACAGAGTCTATCAAATGGACCTGGTAAGGTTTAGGTTCAGGCAAACTGAATGAGAAGAAGTGCTTCATGTAGTACACAGAACTTTCAAATTTCTTGACAAAGGTTGTTGTGAATGCAAGAAGTTTGCAAGGCTTGGGGAGGCTGGATGAAGATTTGAAAGACATCCTTTGCGTGCTACCAAGTTGACAGAATGAATCTAAGTCAGGAAGTACACCAAACTAAAACCAGCCGGAGCCTGAGGAAGTATTTTTGGGAAATGTATCATTTGATTGCCCTGTTCTTTCTCCTGTGTAGGCATCCTCCTCCATCTGATGTGGGAGATAAGGTACTGCGCCAGGTGGACTCTGGGCATTCTTACATTGAAACATCCCAGCTTCATTATGTTTAAAGTCTTTACACATGTAGTCTGGGATTTCTTAGAAGAGCTTATTTAAAAACAAACAAAAAACCCCAGAAAAGCCCAGAAAAAAACCCCGCTGTTGTATTACCTCCATTCTCTTTTCATATCACAGTCTTCTACCAGGCTATATGTACCCTGGGTGATACAGCTGAATTGCCCTTGCCATAGCCCTTCAAGCTACCACTTATTTAGTCTCTCATTTCTCGGTGAAACACAGTTTATTCAAGTCTTTCACTGTTTTCTAAATCCTGCTAGTTTACATGTTGATTATGGGGGTTTTGTATTGATTTTTTTTCCCAAAAATAAATAAATCTCATAATCTCCTATACAGGAAATGCACATTTTGGGAAAGATTTAGCTCCTAGTTGTTGGCATTAAAAACTAGGCTGAATACCAGGGAGGATGGTTGTTAAAGGAAATGGGGAAAGGACAAAATGTTCTGAGGAACATGGAGGGACTCTAAGCAGCTTAACATTAGGGTGGAGTGGCCCTCGTGGAGTCTACATCCACATGTAGATGACACATAGAACTCCCACCAGACTGCTCCACAGCTAGACAAGTCCTTACAGAACAGGAGAGCTCCCATTTTTTTTGTTGTGCTGGAACAATCCTAAGAGACAAAGTAGATTAAGTGCCTAGATTCCAATTCTAAACCTTGTTTTTCCAATCCTGGTCATCAGCCATCTAGTCTTGTTAGCACTGGGTTTTTTCTGGTCTCTTTGCATGACCTGTGAAAAGAGGTTGTGTTACAAGAAATGTAGATTGAGGACCTTATTCATCATTAATATAGCCAGCGTATGAATAGATATTTCCAAAGTTGGCATAGGGAACCTCATCACTGACTCTTGAGCACTCCAGAGAGATGTAGAAGGGTGTCCCATTAGCCTTTGCTGCTGATTCAGTATCTTTCATTTGAATTGATATTAAAACATGTTTATGTAGAACAAGAACATTTCACAGTGTACTGTTCAGAATAGACTTTGTCTTGCCTGTTTGTTGAGCTCATTATTTGGGGTGTCAGAGGACCAAACCCCAAGCCACAGTGAAAATAGATAGAGCAAGAAGTGCAAGAAGGATTAAGAAAAGCAGTGCTTTCCAGTCCTGGCCTAAGCGAACCTTCCCAATTATAGCTCAGTAATGAGTTTATTAAAAAAGATGGATGAGAGCAGTAAGCAGTGAGATGGCAATTGTTTTTCATAACTGACCTTAGCGAAATGTAATTTGAATAGACATACATAATGTTAACTCAGAGAATTTAATTTTGGTTGAGATAATCATGGTTTGAGCATTTCATGCTGTCTTAATTCAAGATACTAATATATTCCATATTCTCTTAAGGGCCTTGGACATAAAGTTTTGCTAACAGATGTGCAACAGATTGAGTTGGGAACAATCTAAGAGTAGTCAAAAGAACTGCTTTGATTGTAATTTATAACAGGCATATAGTCAAATTTAAAAATGTATAAGACTGTCAGACTTCCAATGCTTGTGATTCACAGGCAGTATACCACCAGTTCCCATTAATGGAAAATTATGATGATTTACATAATGCTAATATCTATTCATTATTTAAATCCTTAATTATGTGTGCAGCCGTGTGGTGCAGTAAAATAATAAAAGGATAATAAAAGGATAATAAATGCAGAGTGATTCTTTGAAGCAAGTTGGAAGTCAGGTGGCTATTATATTAAAAGAAAGAAGATAAAAATCACAGTTCTATCACCTCTTGTGGTCTTGCAGTGAATATTGGAAAAGGGATGACTGTTGTTACTATTGCCTTAAGATTTGGGTCCTGGTTCTAGTACTGACTTTTGCAGTATAGCTTCAGGTCTCCATTTTGTTTCTCCTATTTTATAAGAAAACTTTCTCAATCCCATATGCAAACTGGATGGGTTTCAGAAAATCAAATCCTAACTTGTTCTTCCCCTGTTAGAACTGTTCACTCAGTTCAGAAGTACATTTGTAGGTTTTCCTGTTCTATGATTCTTCCTGCTTCTTCAGATTTCTGATGAACCTCACTGGCTACAAGGTGTGTTCATTGCTGGTCTCTTGTGACCTTTTCCATTACCTTCATCTAAGACTGATTGGTCTGTGAGCACTGGCACACAATTGATCACTTCAAATTTTCCTGTTAACTGATTCTTCACTAATATAAATCTATGTTGTACTGGAATTTTAGTCTCAGTTCATATCTATGCTGAATTTTCATGCCAGCTGGAGCTTGAAAACTGAATTGTATTCATCCTAGGTGTATTTTGTGATAGCAGAGTTGAACTGACTATTGTTGGTTTGTTGTGGGTAGTGTGAGGTTTTTGTCTTGTTTTTTTTAGTTGACAGGCAAGAATACTTCAGAGAATGATTGCTGGACTATTGATCTTGCGCTAGATTAGTACAGAGCTGCTCTTCCAGGGTAAGAAACAGGAGATGGGATATTAAGATTGGATGGGGAAAAAGAGCTCTCTTAGGCAAAGAAGGAGTTGCCTGTCAAATTTCACCACTTCCATTTAACTCCAAAACATAATAATTAGAAGTCTGTGCTTGTCAAATATTAACGATTGAAGTCCTGTCCTCAGACACAAAGCTACTATTGCAATTAAGTAGATGAATAGCTTCCAGGTTGTTAATGATACACAAAAGGGTTGTGTAATTGGTACTGCCTTTAAAATTCAGGAGTCTGATCTGTCACTGATGTCAAATGAATAACTGCTGTTGGCATTCCTGAAATGGATCACTACCTTCTTATCTTGCTGCGTGGCTGGGAAAGATGGGTCTGTGCCATTTTGCCTGTTGGTCAGGCAGTCACTTCTGCTGGGCTTGTCCAGACTGGTAGTTACTGCTGGGGCTGGTTCCTCTCCAGTTCTGGCAGAATACATGTTGTACTAGCAAGTAGGGGAGGTCTATGGCATCCTTTTGGGTACCAGAGTACAGTCTCTTATGCGGATGTTGCTCTCTTCAGGATTCTTTTTTGGGCTTTCAGTAGCACAAGGGAAGATTTAAATTCTGATAGATCATTCCCAAGAATAAAGTTTCACAAAATTAATTACTTACAGGTGCTAACTCCTGGCAGCTACAGAAACAGCGGTTGGGGCATGACTTTCCAGAGACCCTCCAGAATTTGTGCAAGTCTTTGTCTCATAGTCTTTTTACAACCGTGATGCCATTAACTACCATTTGTTCCCCTGGGGTGCAGACTGTGGCCACTGAAAGTCCTGTATGAGGAGTATGCTCAGATCCCCATGTGCTTGCAAACAAGAATAGCCTGTGAATTGACCCTAGAGCTGGCTGGCAAGTACAATATAAAGAACACAGGTGATGGGTGTGCAGTCCCTCTGTACAACAGATAATGCAGATGTGCTGCAGCTGAGAGGCTGCTGAATGCTGCAGCAGAACCCCCTAAATTTCAGTGACTGATTGTTTTGTGCCACAGCTGTTGTGCATTAGGTCTTTTTTGGGGCCCTCCCGGAGTCACTTGAAGAAATAGATGCTATAGACAGCTTCCGTTGGTTTGATCGCATCTCAGCAGGAAACTGAAAGCATCGGACAATTCTCACTAGAAAATGGTCTAAGATTCTGTAAGCTTGCTGTTACAATTGGGGCTTTACAGTGAGAATGGGAACAAAGGCTATCTTTCTGCAATAATGCTCTGAAACTGTCCTCTGTGAGGTGAAAAAAACCTGCGTATGTATCCCTGCCGAAGTCTCATTAGAGAAGGCTGCTTGCAACTGGCTTAGCTGCTGCAAATTTCCAGTGTACTTTCACATAACTCTCTGCTTTATTGTGGGTGCCCTGGCTGCCAGAAAGCTTGACAGCAGGTTTGATGACTGATATGTCTGTTTTATTCAAACGTTTTATTTTATGCTTGCTCCAATCAGCCGTTGAGGAATGGATTGAGATTCAAGCACCATAGGATTGCTGGGATGGAAATAGGAGTTCAATAAATGTCAACTTTCGTGGCACTAAATTGACAGTTTACAGGGCTAGGCTTTCGGTTCAGCCCTTCATTGCACCTTGGTTTCTGCTAATTGAAAGCTTTGCTGAGGAATTAGTATGGAGAACATATGTAGTGGCTAAAACTTTCTGATTGCCCAAGGCCATTTAGAAGCCTGTGCCCTATTTTGAAAAGGGATTTCTGCACCGAGCACTCTGAAGTCCTGATGTCCTTCATGGAGCCTTGAGGTGCTTTGTGTCACAGAAATAGCCTCCTAATATGTTTAGCTTTAGCAAAGCTTCGCAGCTTCAGGGATCAGAGCCCAAAAATGGCATTAGAAAAAGCTGCGGGCTGTATGCAAGCACCAAAGGTGTTGCCTTTGTAAGGACTGGCCTTCTTTTTCCCTAAGGTTTCCAGGGAAGAATAGCTGGGACTCATGTCCAGGACTGACCCAGTTCAGGTAGCTGGTGTTGCTTCACACTGAGCCCTCTTGGATTCTTTCTAACTTCCCTGAGGGTTTCATGTGCAGAGCACTTGGTAGGCAACTGGGAGACCTAGTCAGTCCTTCCTCAGCTGGAGGGGGATTTAAATCCCTGGTTTTGACACTCTGGAAAATGCCTTGATGAATAAACCGTTCTGCCTGAAGTTTCTCCACCTTCTGTGAAGGAAATTTGAAATATTCTCAACCCAAGCCCACTCAAAATATTTCCCCCAATTTTGTTGTATTGTTTTGGGGGAGTCCCTTCAAACCTCCTGACAGATCAGTTGTTTGTCCCAGCTTCCCCACGAATTTCTGCATTCCTTTTCCCCCTCTCCTCCCTCTGCCACAGTGAACTTCTAGAGGTTGAGGCAGAGGATTCTCAGCTTTGCCTGGAGGCATCATGCCTATTTCCACTGCAGCACAAGATGATTTTAAAGGTCATTTCATCGTGATGCTGTGGCCTGCATTCTCCTCCAGGCTTAAAGATAGGACGTAAACAGTGAAGTTCATTTGCAACCCTTTTAAAGGTTACAGGTTTCTTTATCTTGTGAATGAGAAAAAAAGATGCTAAGGCTTCTGGCTGCAGGTGTCAAAGAGAGGCTCCCTTTTCATAAGGAGATATGGCCTTCTGCAGAGTAAGCCCTGAAGAGGAACTTACCATTTGTGCTTAATTTTTCACAGCCATTTACTGCCACAGTGGAGAAAATGAGAAGGGATTGACTTAATGGAATCCTTCCCTGAGTCTCAGCTCTTGAGATGTGGGAAAGAAAAATATGTTGAGCCTCCATTCATATACAGAGGTTAGTCTGAGAATGTAAGTCTTTCCGCGAATATCTTGATCCTTTATTTTTCCCCTGAGCTTTAAGGCTGACGCTTCTGAGCTATACAGACCCTGCTGCTTAAGTCCTCTGTGCCTATGTGGTAAATTTGATGTAGATGCTTTGAGGTAGCCAGAGTGTAGCAGTGCATTATCTCTTACTGGGGTGCCCGCGGAGGATCGAACAGTGAGCTGAGGCTTATCCCATCCATTGCTGCATACTTAACAGGGAGTGCTTTAGCTAGCAGTGGGAGTGCTTCTGCATTGCTCCTCTTATCCCTCTACTAACAGAAAAACAGGACATGGAAAACAATTCAAATCTCCAGCCTCTCCAGAGGGTGATTCGGCACACCTTTTTCTCCCTTTCTCTGCATTGATTCTCATTTAAGTGTTTTTAATTAAGCACCTGAAGTTAGATGGGACAAGTATAGGGCTGAGTGTGGTCCCTCTTCATGTCGCCTCTTGCCCAGGCTGCTTATACAGTGCTTGGTTTACTTGTTGGCAGAGGGATCATTCAAAATTGCCTAAAAATATTTGGCACCCTAATGATCAAAATTTGTCATGAGATTACAGTTTCCACAGACAAGCTGCTCTTAGATCACTTCCCAAGATCATGCACAGTATTCACAGAACATGGCACAGGCAGGGTGGCCAACTGGAATAACAACTGCCTGTATGAATATTCCCTTCCATTGGCAAATCTGAAACTCCCACCAGGATCAGAGTGTTTTATCAAAGCACTGAGAAGGGAAACATATTGTGTGTAGTGAAGAAGCAGAAGTAGGATCTTAAAGCAAAGAAAAAGTTCAGGCAATATTTTTGCAAACCCTTATTTTGCAAATATGAAATGAGGCTACCTCCCTCCCCAAGCTCCTCTTACTGTTCTGGCCGGGATCTGGGGAGCAGAGCCAGTGGGATTGACAGTTGGCTACCTTAAGATGCTGCCGACTCAGTTTACTGCAGAATACCAGCAACAAAACCATCCTCCACCCATTCCTTGTTGTTCATTATTTACTGATTTCTCCAACCAAAGATGGGTCAGTTCTTGGAAACTAGGCTACAGAATTGCACAGGTGCCACGCCATATGTGATACAGTGCCATTATCAAATTGTGTCTTGCCTCTCGATACCAGGAAGTGTTTTATGAAGTAGACAGTAGCATCATGCCGTGTTTAGTGACTCCTGTCTAAGAGAAGCTGAGACATTGGAAAGCAATACTGGATTTTTATGCCATTACACAAAACAACCAGAGGATCCAGGGAGTTTTCTTGTTAAGTAAGTATAGGAAACTCATCCTCAGTCCTTCTCCTGAAGGACAGAAGATCCGTAAATTCAAGAGGGTCTCAAGATAAGGAAACTATTACCTTAAACTATCAGTTGCACCCTACATAGGACAGTGTTCTTTAGAGAAAACTTCCTATTCAGACTGCTTCTTCAGTATTTTATTTATGCACCAGTGTTTCAGCAAACATCTTGCTTTTGCCACAATGTAAATAAGGCATATTTTCATTGTAAATAAATGTTGATTGATCTAACAAGAAAGATTTGGCTGTATATTGCATCTCAGCTCTAACTAAGAACAGAATGTCCGTGACAGCAGAAATAAAAATTACATGGTATTTATATAAAAAAGAAAAGTGCGACATTCTGTGAAGAGCAAAGACCACCCTTGGGAGAAGACATTCAGCAAATCTGGTTATTTAATGTATAAAACAGTGCATACAAAACAGGACAGATTTGGATCTACATATCAACTTAATGTCTTATTTCAGGAGGGTTTTGAGCAATAAGGCTTGGCATCTGTAAGCTAACAGCTATCATGGGATGATAATTTTTTATGAGATTTATGAATTATGAATTTTCCCTTTTGATACTGAGTTAAAACAGATTAATCTTCTTTCTTACTACAGTAAACAATGAATGGTTCCTTCTCAACTTCACAGGTTCTGCTGATGTATTGTATCTTTCTTCTCCCTATGGAAAGGTGTCCCAAAAGGAAATTTTGTTTGTTAGGGCACCCCAAAATAAAGGAACTCTCTGATGCGTTTGTAGGTATGTTCTTGAAACCTTGTGAAATAAAACATAGTGAATATCCAGGTTTTAGTCACTCTAGTTTGGTGAAGCAAAAGTAGCTGTGAAGAGTCTGGTTGTGTTTGTTCATCAAAGTAGGGATGACGGTGCAGGATCAGGCTGGGCTAACCACACACTCTGTTCCCAGTAGGTTTTGCAGCTTGTTGAAAAACTTCCAGTTCAGACAGTTTTGCTGCTAGCAGGGAGGATTTGCTGGTCTCTGCAGGGCTACACTTTGTCTTTTGCCCAGTCGCAATCATGGTGTTCTCGCACTCTAAAGCAATAAAAGACTAGGATAAGGATTTCAGCAGAGCTGCAATGTTAAGGTGAGATAAGCCAAACGATCTGGTTGCGTGGTGGAATTTTTCAAGGAGCCTTTGGGACTTAAGTGCCCAGTGGCCATTGGAGAGCAGTGAAAATAGGGTACTTATGATCAAGAATTTTCAAGAGTTTTTATTTAAGCAGCTTTTCTTTTCATCAAACGTGGCACATCTGTCTGACTTTCTCTCCTTTTTGATCATCCTGAAGCATTTTTGTCCCTACTGCTGAGCGCAGTCCAAAGGGGATTACTCTGCAAGACAGATGTGTTGGCACGGCAGATAAAATGCACACCACTTTTGCCTCCAAAATGGACCTTATCATTACTGAGCAGGGCATCACAGGAGGCTTTGTTTGAAAGCATAGAACAGTGACCAGAGTAGCTTACAGTCTGCTTCTTTCCAAAAGATTAGGGGAAAAATTGCCCCCAGCTGCAGTGAGTTGGGTCAGCAATTAAAGAGTCAGGCTCCTCCTGGGGCTGGGGCACTTCAGCCAGTTTGGAACCAGAAGCACATGCTCAAACCACAACAAATGCAGCCCAGCGTCTTGCCTTCACCATGAAGAGGATGAAGCTGTGCTGTACCATCCTGGAACAGTTTCCCCAGTTCAGCTTGTACAAGGTAATTTGGTGGATCTTGCTGAGTTTTTTGTATTTTCCCCATAGAATTCCTTTGTTGCAAATATTTCCATTTGGTAGCATCTGCAGCTGTTGTTGCTTAAAAATCTGTAAACCCAAGTTCGTAATGCCCTTTGTTCCTTGGTTCCCTGCAATGTTTATCCTTCGGGAAGAGGGTTGGCCTAGTTTATAAATGTCAGTGTGCATCTTTGACATCATCTGGGAGTCCTCAGCACCTCTTTCAAAGGAGCGTTAGTCAGGAATATTGCTGTGTATGCTAATCTGGCTTTACCACAGACACATGTTTCCTCCTAAGTGCCGCTTTGAAACATGCCTTTTAGATTGCACAAGGCTAAGGTGTATAAAAGAAACCGAGTAGCAGCCAGTGCAAGTGGGTTCAGCTCCACTGCCTTGGTAAATTTGTGTCTGTTTATCTTAAATGAGAATCTAGCTCACTGATCGTAGCAGAACAATAGGATAGTTTCTGCTTGTTTGCTGTTTGTTTTCAGTGCAAAACAGTTCTGGAAACTATTCAGAAGTAAACAGCCCTGCATCATCACAAGTACTGCATTTAAAATAAACTAGCTGCGAGATCACAGGCCAGTCTGAAGAGAGCTTTGTGAGTTAAATGAAATCTCTGGAGGGCTTTTTTAAAAATTTAACTCCATTTTTACTTAGTACTTTGTTCCTGTTGTGGTTATTATTTGTACCAGAAAAAGGATGAGTACCTGGGGTCTAGTCCTACTGGAATCCCCCCTGGCATTTTTCCTTCCTTGATTAAGCTTTATTTACTTTTTTTGTGTACACTTCGAAAAATTTGGAGGTGGTTTCTCTCATGATTGTTGTGTTTTGTTTTGTTTTCTTGGAAGTATAGCTCAAAGATGTGGCAGGTAGTTTTTGTTATGCATTAGCAATACCCAGTTCCCTGCAGCCCTTTCTTTTATTCCCAACTTGCTGTGGAAAGCTGCTGGTTTGGTTATGGTTGCTTGTAAATATCCTTCCTTTTGAATGTCCAAACTCATTCTCTATTGAATTTTGTCAGTTTGTCTTTAAAGACATAGTCTGTGGAATTTCAGTTTTATTACATGAGTTTAAAAAAAAAGTTGCAATAGAACTTTTAAAAAAGATTTTTGAAAAATAGTGTAATGGGTGTCTTTGTGCTTTTCTAGTGGCTTTCTTTCACATTCTGTATCAGC
Source organism: Syrrhaptes paradoxus (assembly GCA_013400615.1). Classification (NCBI taxonomy): domain Eukaryota; kingdom Metazoa; phylum Chordata; class Aves; order Pterocliformes; family Pteroclidae; genus Syrrhaptes; species Syrrhaptes paradoxus. Next base: position 35,952 of record VZTO01021648.1, read on the forward strand.
CTCATTTCCAGAGCTGCTGATAATTGATTACAGTATCCATTTCAGTTACCTGGCAAAGAGATGTGCATGCTTATTTCTTATAGTAGCAAATCAGCTACTGCTCTTGAACGGCGTTAAGAAAACATCCTGGCATCCCTGTGCCTCATTAGGGGATTCACATCAAGGCCTGAGTGACCTTGTCAGCTCTGACTGCATTATACAGACACTCTAAACTGCAAGGGAGACCAGGGCTCCACAGAAGAGAAGGATGGCTTCCAGAGGGAATGCTTCCATCTTGTGCTTTTGCGTCTCCGCAGAGGAGGGGCAGGCTGGAAGGTGGCCAGTGCAGCTGTCTGTGTGATTGGGGCAAGTGGCTTAGGAAGAATGTGTGCCACCGAGTGCCGTGGTACAGCAGTTTTAACTGGCTGGGTTTGTTTATTCTGTGGAGCTGCGGGGGTCTCGTAAGTCTGGGTTCTTCTGTTGTTGCACCACCCCATAAATCAGGAGAAATCATGCGACTTTATCAGCCTTTTACACTAAAAAGCTTTAAATCGTTTGAAAAAGGTTTTCAAACTCTTCTTGGAAAGGAAAGTAGAAGGAGACAGTACAAAAACCAAGTCACTTGGTGGTGATGTCTGGGGTAAGATCTGCATCTCCAGAAAAGAGACCTAGAGATTTGCCCAGGCTGGGAATAGCAGCATTGAAGCGTTTTGCAAAGCACAGGCATTATTCATGTCAGCAAGGCAGTCTTTATTTCTGTGGAGGTGATCTCAAGAGGGATGGGGTCTCCTGCCACAATGTGGCAATTACTCTATCAGGATATTTATACTTTTCAGTTTTAAAAGACTATTGGGACTGTATCTGTTTTAGTGACTGTGGAGTGCTCAGGTTCTCCAGTGATGAAGAACATGTAGCCAGAAAAACTAAATAGCGCTTTAAAGCTCAGATCACAAAGGTCTTACAGTGTAAGAAACGGCAATGCTTCCCGAGTAAAAATGTCTTAAAGGGAGGGCAGATGTTTATCTTCCTTCTCTGTTGTCTGTATTTATGTCCTTTCCCTGATTGGAACAGGCTAAATGTTAAGGACAAAGACAGTGACTGTGCCCGTATATCAGTGAGCATTTACTGAAATACTTGCAAATAGTCTACATGGCTTTTATGAGAAAGGGTTTTTTTCTGTCTTAAATGTCATGTTTTCCTGCGTTCTCTCCTAGAAGGGGTTTCCTTGGACTCACCTTTGGTAACCTCCGATAGCATCCCAGCCCTAAGATGCACAGACTTCTCTGTCCCCGCTGTCTCCAGCTGATTTGCGTATGTCCAGGACTGTACACTATGACACTGTGCCTTAGAGTGGGGCAGGTTCTGGTGCAATACTTGGGCATGTAGAAGCAGACTGTTTATTTTAGAGTGGGAGAAAATGACTCTGAAATGGCCACGGGTAAATTTGCCTCCACTTGAACTGTCATTGCTTTACTTCTAATAACCTGTGTTCAAAGTTCACAGCTTTTTAAAAACAAAAGCAGCTTGCATTTTCAAAGGTTAATGCATTAATATGTCCACGGCTTTCTAGCTAGTCCCATCTTCTTTCCTTCCCTGGCACCTTCTTTAACTCACAAATGAGTTGCCAAAGTACATTCCGGTTTTGCACGATGAGAGAACGGGAAGTCAACAGTATTTGTTTAGGGCTAGTGGAGGCTGCCTGTATATATCCTATTTCTTTGCTGGTAGGCAATTATCTTTATTGCACAAGACTTCTTTCCAGCTGTGAGACACAATCCAAGCAGGGAAAATGAGGTATGATTCCTCGTGGTGTGTCAGCTGTTTGCTTCCTTTCCTGTAGCATGCTGTTTTCTAGGAAGAATTCTGTATTCATGCAGACTTTTTTTTTAACACTAAACCCAAGCTGCATGTTCTTAAAGCTCCTTCCTTCATAAACCAATTTAATATCGATTTTGATTGTTGACAATTACACATTGTGTATTTGGAACACATCTAACCCATAACAGTGGCGGCATTGCTGAGGGGTGTTTTGAGGAACGTGGAGCAGTCTTTTCGTGAGATCTGAAGCTTTTGGAGTGTGCTGGTTAGTTTTATGAATAAAGCATTTGAATATAATCAGATTTTTAGTGTACATTTATTTATGTTATCACTTCTCTGATTTCCAAATGCTGGTGATAGTTCAAGGCATAAAGCCAGGTTTATAACAGAATTTCCTTGGCATTGCAGAGATTGAGTGAGACCTGATGTAAGGGTCTAGGGATCAGTCAGCTTAGGGACAGCCAGGGAGTTTGGATGTGGATAACCTCCGAGTGTGACCCACAAGAAACAGTGAATATTGTTAATATGTTCTTTTGATGTATGCGTCGGCTTTAGTGAGTCTAGTGGAGTGCTTCATTTCTACAGCTTGAGCTACACGGAGCATTATGCATGTCAATCCAGAGCCTTCGTCAGCAGCAGGGTTCAGAGAGAACGTGAGAGCATGGCTTGCTGTTATGTGTTGTTAATATGGTTCACAGCTCCAGCTCTTTGTCCCAAGGTGGTACCAGCTATTGGGTATGAGTGCAATGGGGCGTTTGCTGATCCTGGTTTTGCTTTTGGGGAAGGAGATGTCCTGGAGCCATTTTGTTGGATCCGTGAAGCACCAGCCCACTGGTGCTGGCTAGGACACTGACAATATGAAGCATGTGCTTGCTTCCAGCCCACTCTGGTTGCATAGGTGAGTCCTTGAGATGTGTTGTAATCTGGATGGCGATCAGACCTTTCCCTCAAAATGCATAAAGATGCCGTTTCCCCTTCGATAGGCAGAAATGCAGATCTAAACTGAGGCAAACAGGAGAGCTGGACAGCCTCTTGTTATTTGTGTGGGACATTGGGAAGGTATAGATACCTTTTTTTGTTTGTTTGTTCACAGAAGTCCTTTTTCTGTCCCTTTGTAAAATGTTTTGAGTCCTTATCTTGTAAAACATGAAAGCAGCAGATATCTAATGAAGCAGGAGGAATGTGTCAAGGGCAGAAGGTGAGATGAATTGGAGAAAATCTTGTTAATGAGGAGAAAATGATTTGAAAGGTTGAAAAAGAAGGTTGAGAAATTAAAGCTTCTTTCACATTATGTAATAACTTGTAAATATTATGGAATTTCCTTTTTAAAGGCTCATATAGTAAGGACAGCACAGTGAGTTCCTAAATTAGGGAAGTTAGGACAATATGTGCGAACAAGAAATTGAATTGTTCTGAGTAAGAAGAGTGTACCTTCAATACTGGAATTCTAAAAAAACTCTGTTTCTGAACTTAAAGAAATATTTTAATATTTAAAGTAGAGGAGTGTAGAAGTATATAAAATATATATGTTTTGTCTCTTGGAAATATGTGTTGTTTAGGAAGTGGAACGATTTGTTTGCAACAGCATGTTAATTTTTTAGCCCAAACATTGGATTTAAGCATCCCTGTGCAAGGATTAGTCTGGGTACAGCAGAGCCCTTGTACTTAGTTGCACTGCTGCGTGCCTTCCTCATCAGTTGTTCTCTATTCCAGAACATCTTTGCACGTTTCTTTTGGAGAATGTGGGGTGACCATGGCACTGCCTCCAAGGTTGTGAAGTGAAGTTGGTTTAAAATACCAATGGTTTGCAAAGGACTTGTTTATAAACTTATGCATTTTGAGGCATTTGAGGCAAGACAATAACTTCTCATTTTCAAAAACATTTTCAGTAAAAATAAAATTTCTGGTTTTAGCTGCTAGAAAAATGTAAAAGCAGAAAATCTGAAAAGCCTTTAGGCTGGGATAATTTTAATACCAAGCTTGATCAGTTTCTCCCCCCTGTACTTTCATTAAGTACACAAAGCTCTTTTTCCAACTTAATTATTGTCTAGTGAGGTAGAAGCTGTTCAGCAATGTAAAGGATGGAAAATCTTTGCTGTGTAGCATAACTATCATGTAGTCATTGTTCGGTAAACCCCAGATAATTGCTGGGTCTATTTAAGACCTGCATTTTAAGTGTCATTGTGATAACTAAGGAAGAGGAGAGCAGCCTGAGTTAGCATAAGTTTGTGGCAGGGATGTTCTGCTATTGCAGAAAATTTAAGTAAAATAGTCCCACTTGTGTATTGCTGCTACAAAAAAAATGTCATTAGGTGCTGTCATTCATTCAGAAGTGTTTCTGTAATGAGTTCTTTAACAAAGATTGCAATAGTGGCTAAAGGAAAATAAAAGAACCCTTTGTTCCGCTTAGGAAATTGCAGACAGTTACTTTTGTGATGCTGCTGAAACAATAATACTCTATTAGAAAAAGAAGTGGATCTCAGACCAGAGGCTTAATTAAAAAAATAAATACAAAGGAGATGATTAGCAAGGGTAGTCATTTTCCAAGTCTTCAGCTTCTGAAGGGAATCTCCTCCTTGTTGCAAGATGCAGCCTGCATGGATGCTGGCCTTGCAGTGGTAGGCAGTACGCTCCCTGCCCACGCTGTTTGTCCCAGAAGCCTGAAGGCACCAGAGTAGCGAGTTATCTATCAAAAGGTTATGGGGGAGGGTCAAGCTCTTATTAGGGCTTATGATCTGTATTCCATTGACTCTGACAGCTATCAGCCCTTCTCCCAACACCCCGTCTTGGCTGGGGAAAACAATGGCAAAGGAGATAGCAGTAACTGAACACGTCTTGGAAGCATCTGTTTTAGCTGTAGACCCTTTGTGTGCAGAGTGACACTGACATTTCAACGTCTTCAGCCCATCTATTACAACCAGGCAGGCATTGTACATGGCTGAATTGGGCTGCTTTTAGAACCGCTCAGCTGTCAGGTTGCTTGAGGGAAAGTTGTTATGCAGGGAGGCAGGACACATCTGGACTTGCATTATGTAGGCATTCTGCTTGTCCTGCTGTCCCTGGCTGGTATGCCTCTCACCTTGAGGTGGTTGTGCCACCACAGAGAAGGTGCAGTTGTTGTGAAGCTACCTGGAAAGGCTGGATTTTACCATTTAGTGCATTACAGCAAATCAGCACTGGTTTTGGTTTACCATAATATGCTGGGCTGCAAACCACTGCGGAGCTTCTCCGTAGGCAGCACAGTAACTTCTGCAAGCAGTGTTTTCTGGGAGGGGGGAACAGCTGCTCCAGCCACCACTAGCATCTAGCACTCTGTCCCTCTTGCTAAATGTGCAGGGGTTGTGTATTTTGTATACTGTAAAGGGAAGCTAAGAAACTTGAAATGCTTTTCATGTGAACTAGAAAGTCTGTTTAGGCTGGTACTCTTTGTATGCAGTAAAGCAGTCAGCACAGTGTTGGGGTGTGTAATTTCTGATGTGTACCTGTATAGCAGGTGTGTGAGGGATGTAGTGCGATGGTCTTACCGGTTTATAACTCATTAATGCATGTTTTGAAAATGCTGTCTAAATGTGACAAGATAGTTCAGTGGCTGGATGCCAAAGCTGAATACAGTTACAAATGTTATGTGCAGAGGTACCTAACTACGGGAACAACTTGCCTAGGAACATGAGTAGTTCTCTGTCACCCAGATCTTTTGATCAGGATGAAAAGGCTGTTCTGAAAAACATGCTGTTGTCCAGCATCAAAAAATGAAGGATTATTGGGTCAGTCCAAGCATTCAAGAGACTAAATGACCATAAATGTATTTTCTATTCTTCCCTTGCTTATCTCCCTTAAAAATGTGTTTCTGTATCTTTGGCTGGAGATTGAAATGCAAAAGATTAGGAGAAATCTCTCCAGAGGACAAAATACCAGGAGGCTTGATCTACTCATAAGGTCTGTGCACTTCCAGATGCAAGATATGCTCAGTAGATGGGACGCCCTTCCAGTAGCTGGCAGGCAAAATGGTCCAGGGAGATCCTGCCAGGATCACACTGTGCTGGTTGGGCATGAACAGGCTGCCCTTCATCCAAGCTCTTGTCTCCTGCAGCTTTGTGTCAGCTGGCTCAGAGGCTGCTGACAGCCTCCTATTCTCTTGCATAGGGAGCTTTCCTTTACGCTGCTGTGTCTTTGGTTGTGTCCTGTCCTTAGCTTGAAGCTTAACTGGCAGGCACTGGGATGTGGCTGCTGATGCAGGGTGTTGCAGGAACCTGTCTGTCAGTAGCTCAGAAGCAGCATTTCTCTGCGATAGAGAACCAGATTGAGATCAACCTCAGCAGTGTCTTTTTATGTCAACTGTGATTTTCTAAGGTTTTCTTCTTTGAAAGAAACATTGAAAATTCCCACTGGCACTCGGTGAAAGATCTCTGGTTTTGATGAGCCAAATGGGCATAAATTAGTGACAGCACATGCCCTATGTTTCAGGGAGCTTCCTGAGCCTGTCTTGTGAGATAGGACTAAGGTTTTATCTAGCATTCGAGAGGGCAGGAGGAGATTAACACAGACTTGTCCAGTGTAGTGGTTTTACCCCATCAAGTATACCCATATTTAGCAATTTGTTCTATGAAGCAAAATGATGCTCTCTGCAGCACTTCAGCGTTTCTAGATGATGTTTGGGCTGTGCAATCAGACTGTGATTAGATGGTTTACAGTTCAGAATCATTCCGACAGCTGCAATTTTGTGGCTGTAGTGATGGCACCAAAGGTGTAGATCTCAGCAGCTCCTTTTCTAGCAGTGTGATCTTACAACTAGTATCTGAACTTTGGCCAGAGGCCCTGAAGTAAGTATTTGTGCATCTGGCTGTATGCCTTGGTGCAGTCTGTCAGTGACTGGGGGAGTTGTCAGACCTGTGTCTGTATAATGGCTCTTGTTACCTGCTGGATCGCTTGGCAGTGAAGTTGTATTTTCTTGCATACCCCCTTTATCAATCCAAATAATTTCTTGGCCTGAGAGCAGGATGAGTAAACCCCTGTCACATCCCCTGTGCTGAACACACCAGCAGATTCCTACTAAAAAAATGCAGTTAGTAATTTCCTGCTTGGGAGAATACCACTCAGTAATTTAGTTCACTTTTGGCCTGTTATCAGCAGCATCAGGGGGGATATAATAGTGGCCTGGGTGCTTTCTTCCAATTTTGGTATGAAAGAATGTCCTCAAAATTTTAACCTTGTAAAATTAAAAAGCAAGTATAAGATTTCCATTCAGGGACTCAGGAGACATCTGATTAACTGTTACTATTATCATTTCCACTTGATAATCGTTTGTACTGTGGCTGGACAGTGGTGCTGACTCTTGAGGCTTCAACAATGATTTCTATTTTCATTGGAATTTAAGCAGAACCTTTGAAAAGGCTTTTTGGAAGACAGACTTCTGGCCAAATGTTCCTTTTTGGAATGAAAGTCCAGGTTTTACCCTGGGTACTTTGTGGTCTTGTTTTGTTTTGCTGTCAGGTAGTGATTGGGCAAGCTGAGGGAAGTGCCCTGGACCTCCTCAGGCTTTTTGGGGTGGTACTTGCCAAGCATCTTGCTTCTCTGGAAACTTTTGATTTAGCTGAAACAGTATTTCTGCACACACGTTTCATTGAAAATGTTCTTGTGTTCTGCTGCTTGTCCCAAAATTAAATGAAAAATGCAATAGTTTCAAACCAGTTCTTACGGTAACACGTCCAAAAAGAGTTCATAGAAGATCACCTGATAATTTTACCTCATGTACCTTTGTAATAGTGTCTTTGTGGAAGGAACCTCTTATACTAGGCCGACTCTTTCTCCATGATGGCTCTAATTCACAACAGTATTTTAAATGGGTTATTTTATTGTACAGACTATGGCAAAACTGTCACTGTTCAGCTGTATTATTCCATTAAGGCAGAACTACTGAAGATACAAAGCAAGCAAAGCATGATTTGAGGCAAAGCCATTTATTAACCCTCCACAAGTTTCTTTTAATGAAAAGATAAGCACATTCCCTCACACTTCCCACAGTTTAAAAATATCACCGTTGCAGTTGATATTAAGGGCCCATTTATAAAAATTTTATTACGGTTCAATAATTGATAAAGTGATTTACAGCCACCTTGGTAATACATTAATGCATGCAGAGTACATTACACTAACCATATTATGCTGAAAAGATGTTTTGTAATTGTAGTGGTTTGTCAGTGAATCATCTGTTAAGCTTTTTTTGCCAAAGCCTTTTAATTGTTTCTTTGGTTTGTTATTTGAAATGGCTGAGTATTTATCTGAAGAACATTTGGCCTATCTGCCTTTTTTTTTTTTTATTCTTATGTGTATGATAAAGGTGCTCCTAATAAATGCAAAGTAGCAAGCTGTTACAGCCTTTTCATGGTCCAGCATCACAGGGTTGGTTATGCATGAAAACACCTTGCTTCCCCATCTTTGCAAAAAAACACCCTTAAAGGTCAGAATTCAGGAACTGCTTAGTCTCAGCTTCTTCCAGGGTCAAAAGGCCCCCAACGTGAGTATCACAACCTGATTTCTTCTTTTCATAGGCTTGTTGTTGCACCAAGAAGGTGATATGTGGCAGCCTGACAGCTGACATGCCCCCAGGATCTCCCTGGAGAGGGTCTGCCCCACCCCAGGAATTATTTTTTTCTTCTGTGTTGTAAAGCTGTGGCTACCAGAATTTGGAATGAAAGGAGCCATTATAATATAGATAGTAAAAACCTGCGTTAAAGGCAGTATTTTTCTCTAATTCTGCATTCTATTCACCTATGAAACTAATTTCCTCAAAAAGCTGCCAGGTGAAAATCTTAACAGAATTAAAGATAAACTGGGATAATACAGGGGTAACTAGATTAGGTACTGCCAACACAAAATGTTAAACAAAGGAGGCTTTTGGAAGAGATAAAAGAACTTCTACAATGGGAATTGCCATCTGTCTGTTCAAAGTTGGGAGGATGCCATCCTGTATCTCCGTGGGTTTAACCCACTCCAGTGGCTGGTATTTTTGCTGAAGCCTTTGAGATGTGTTGGCTGTAATAATACTCTGTTCTTTGTCCCTTTGCCTCTGTGTGTAGCCACCAGGGCAGTGTCTAATGCATCTAAACAACTTGCTGAGAAGGTGCCTCTTGGAGATTGCCATCAGTTTAAACCATAAAGGAGCAAGTATACCTCCTCACAGGCATGGCTGCAATAGAAGAGAGATTTCCAATAATAATAATACTTTCAGTGCAATTTATCTAATTCTTCATCATCATCATGTTCAGGCTGAACAGCTTTTTGTAAAGCCAATCTAACACAACAGCAGCTGTTTTTCTCCATCACACTCATTTCCATTCTTCTTAACCAACCTTAGTCAACATCTTGGCAGGAGAAAAGAAATATGCCATCACACAACTCTGAGTGTTTTTTTTTTTCTTTGTAATAGTGTTAGGGGTAAAACCCTGGGTGGAAAAGTGAGTCTCACGTGGTCTGGATAATGTACGTCTGAGGCTGGGTCACTGCACTGCAGAGTTTGCTGAGACCACTGGGTAAATAAAGTGACAGACTTTTCCGACTTGCCTTTTGTGGCTTTGTAGGAGATGAGCTGGGAGCTGTTGGGTGTTGAGCTTGTTTGAAGAGCTGATCTTTTGTAAAGTTTGATCTGGTTTAATTTTAGGCATGCCTAAGAGGAAGCTTGTTTCCTTTGTGAAATTGTTGCATAGCATTAGTTTTCAGCTGTCATAGTCCACTTAGATTTTCACTACCGTTATATCACCTGTCATTTGTAGTGAAAGCCTTTGTATTACACTTAAGTTATTCCTTTGGCTAGCTGGCATTCATACCTTTCAAAGAGTACTGTGGATTATCATCCGTCTTCATTGTAATTTTGTTTTTCCTTTTTAAGTTAGAAATGCTCAGTTCTATGAGCATCTTCTTTGGTGACTGTCTTTCCAGGACAGTAACTCTTGGGGCTCTTCTGAGACCTTCTTATTTGTACCTTGAAAAATTAAGATGATTCAGCTGTATGGTTATCAAAGATTCCAGGGGAGCCTTTGAGGTGTGTAACAGAGATAGATAGCTGTGTGATATGAACAGGTTTTGTTACCCAGAAAGGTGCAGGTCCTGTGTTATGTCCATCGGTTGTGTGTAGCTGTCCTTGGTACCTGGGCTGGGCTGTGATGGCAAACACCCACCTTAGGGAACCCGCGTCACCCCACCAAGTGACACTAAGACTGAAGTTTATTCTAGAGGTCTGGGTGTAATATTCTTGGATTAAAATTATCAGTAGATTTCAACGTAGGGAGGAGAAGGAAAGAAGAAGCCCATTGAGGGTGTTAAAATCATATTAGCATAACACAGGAGTGTTCAGTTTACAAACCTGGATCTCTGAAGGTGTAAATGAACATCTGGTGCCGGTGCTAATTGCAGTGATCTAAAGAAGATGACTGTGATTTTGGGAAGGAGAGATTAGCAAGGCCCTGCAGTAGTGCTATTGATGTCTGAAAGGGGTAATTTTAGAAGCATTCTTCCTTGCATGCAAAGACTTTTTGTGTCTATTAACTTTTAAATCAGCCTGCTTACTTGCACACTGTGCCTGCTCTCCTACTATTGACATGGCTTTGGTGCTTAAAATCTGCATTGCTGGAGGGACTATTGATTTTGGGTCCCTTTATGTGTTTGTTTTTTTTTTTTTTGATTGGCCAACCTGAGAAACCATGAAGACAATTATCCCAAATTTCTGAAAACTGAGTGCCCCCTTTAGAAAAATAGAACAATTGCATCTATCCATCTGAAGGCTATTCAGATATGACCAAAATAGTTCCGTTTTTAGGTCCTGTATATTCTGATTCCATCCACCACACTAGCTAGAAGCTCATGTTTCAGAATTGTGTACATTTTTGTGTTATGCTTAGTCTTACTGCAAAATAGCTAATTCGACTCTTCTAGTGGATAAGGAAGATAAGGCCAGAATTTCATCAGACACCTCTCTGGTGAAACAAATGTTTGTTTGTCATAAGAACCCAACCCCATACACCCTCCAAAACGAATATTTTAATGTTAACTGATCTATTATGTGATTTCTATTTTAATTTCTAATCTTACTGTATTTATAGGTTTGAAAATATGTAGATGTGTTGAAGGGAGAAACATCCTTTCAGGGAGAAGTTAAGAAACTATTATTCTAGTTAAAACTAGGACACAAGTTGGTATGACTGAGAGAGGGAATAACAGAAAAAGAGTTTGAAAAGATGGAGTCTAAATTTATTAGGACTTGGCGACACAACCAGCCTGACTCCAAATATATGTCGCCTTCCTGAGAAGACTAGGAAGTAGCCAGGCCAAATGGGAATATCTGTTGTAATTGAAGATGCTGATAAAATAGCTATTTTAGAAAACTGGTGAAATGTTTAAAAAATGGGACGCTGCTATCTTTAGGTATAAAGTCTGTAGAAATGGTAGAACAGGAAATTCTTTGGAAGTGAAGTGACATGCTAAGGAAAGCATGCAGTGCAGGAAGCAAGCTATCAATAAGTATCTTTATAGATTAAAATTCTCTTTGAGAGTGGAGAGAAATCCTTGTAAAGCTATTGTATCAACCACTCAGTTTGGCTAGTCAGAGTAGCTGTGAGATACACAGATCAAAGATTCTGAGGGAAGAAATACCGTGATAATGGGAACCTACATGGGATATGTGGGGAATGATAGCAAGACAGCATTTTTAGACTCAGTTAATAACTATCTGAAGCAACTACTCTGCTGGACATAAAGGGAGAAAACTCTTGATACAGCCCCATGTAAGGCACAGAATCTGCTTCGGATTATAAACTGCCAGAACTTGATCTTGCAGCAGTGCTCATAGTGTATAGTTGGAGGCAGCCTCCTACAGTGGCCATTTTCCTATAGAAAAAACCCCCACACAAACTAACAAAAAAAAATTTCACCAATCTAGTGAAAATTTCACCAATCTAGGCTTTTAAACAGAAATGAGAAAGCTCGTTAAAAGGGAATTATCAGAGAATGTCTGAAAGCAGGTGCTATGTCTAGGTATGGGACCAAGCTGTAAATTGTGATGCTTTTCACCGTTGGTATTGTCTTACCATTTAGGATACTTGTGACAAGGACACCTTTTAGCAGGCACTAGATTTAAATACATGACAAAAAGGCAGTCTCCATCCATCTGAGAACATTGATGGTTCAAGGGGAGAGTACTAGGGAATGAAGGATATTTTTTAAGGAATTTTTTTTTAAATGAAATGAACGTGTGTTTCTGGAGGTTGCACAGGGTTCAGTTAGGGTGGAATATATCTATCAGAGGAAATATATCCTTTAAAAATAACAGAGTTGCTAGCCATCGTAATGCTTTTCACCTTTGCTTTGTGAAGCTTAAGTGCCAGAAAACTTCATAAATTGTACCTGTATGAGAAAGGTCATGTTCCAAAGTAGTTGTTGTGCTGCACTTGCTGTCTCATGATGTAGCTTATAATGCTCTATTCGGCATGAAACAAACCTGATAAATTGTGAGTGCAAAGGAAGCACAAAAGACTTGAGGAAAAAGAACCCGTAAAATGAAAGGGACTGGCTCTCATTTTGTAGATGTTAGTGCTTCCCATGCTAATGGGGATGGTACAGCTTTTCTGATCAGGCTCTGTCCCTGACATCAGAGTCCTGTTCCTGTGCCTTTGCTGAATTATCTAGATGGGCAGTTCGGAGATACAAGCTGTTATGTTCATTATAGCTGGTTTGATTTTTTTCACATCTAGCTAATTACTCAAAAAATATATTTTGTATAGTGAAGTACCTTGTTTTTAAAGGATTTGTATGTTTATCTGACTGCAGTCCTGGACAGGTCATTCATACAGCTATTGCCATGGAAGTCGCTGTGCAGGTGACCTCCTGTTTTCTTCTGTAACCCCCCCCTGCAAATCCCCCGGTGCAGTGACACACCCAAGGGTGCTGCCAGGGCCTCAGGTGAGGAAGGATTGTGGTACCTCAAGGATTCTGAGCTGCTGGTGAGGGTGGAGGCTTGGTGATTCAAAGCTGCAGTCAGGCACACACTATGCTTTCAGCCGAAATGATTTGTGTTTGGTATTTAGGTTTGATTTTGTGTGTGTATGTTTGCCAGAAGTCAACTTTCCTCTGAAAAAGTGTTTCTAAAATGAAATTCAAGAGTTTAATGTGGAGGAAAGGTCAAGAATTGCTTTTTTTGGGCTGTGTAGAGGCAAAGTAACTAGGAGAAATAGGCTGAAAGAGAATTAAAGAAAATGTCAAGTAAGATTTCCTAACAGTGAGGTTCATTAGACTCTCCAGGGAATGATAGGAACCCTGTGTTAAATCCTTTAGGCTAGAAATGAAGAAGGCATTTGGTCAGTGCTGCTTTCTCTTCTTTCAGTATTGTTTGGCTGCATTTGCAGGAGTTAATTCAGTATGTAAAGAGAAAACCTCCTGCCTTTTTTTTCATACCAAGGACTCCTTTCTTTAGGGGCTGAGCTGGTGCAGCTCTGGCTGCAGATAACAGGAAATAATGCTTCCCTGTCCGTGTGGAGTGGTATCTGTACTCTGTCTCTGGTCATCATTTAAAAGTATAACATAGCTTTCCCATATGGAGGAACAGAAGCCCTTAGAGGTGTTAAAACATAAAATTAAAATAAGATTACACATAGGCAGTTTAGCACTGAAGATGACAAAATTTGTTACAGATTCTGCAAACACAATTAGCAAGCATAAAAAGTGAGAACTAGATATTTCTGTCATTGCCAGGATGCCTGGATGTAGCACAGCTGTATTCTTTGATGCATGTTCCACAGGACTTTGAACCAGCTCTTTTTGCCGTGTTGGCTGTGCCTTCAGTTTTGTGGGTGGCTGGGGAACCAACTTGAGGATCTCGAGGGTGTGCAGCAAAAGACTAGAGCAAAAATACAATTAATATGGCCAGTAAGGATTTTTTTTTTTTTGTCTTGAGATGCATGCCTTGCATGGAAATTCTTCACTTGGAATCCAAAGAGGAACATTATCTTATCTGCTGTGCTTTTTTTGGCCTTGTAACTCCAATCTCTTTATGTTGAAAAGTGAGTTTTGTACTGACCACATGAAGACGACATAAAGANACAACCTCCTACTCAGGCCCACTGGCTAGTAACAGGTTACTTCTGTTTGACCACTGGTGCAACTGTTAAGAGATTACTGCAAAAGAAGCAGAAGGAATTACATTTTTGGAAGGAGGTAGTTTTCTGGTCTGTTTGTTTAGAGGATGTTTATATGGGTGAAAGGAGGACATGTACAATGGCAAACACAGACAGCATTTGGTACTTTTATTTGCCTCAGACGTGGAGTGGATGTAAGTTGGCACAACTCCCTTAAAAGTCAGTAAAAACAAACTGATTTACATCTATGGAGAGTATAATCCAGAATGTGCGTCCAGATTTTATATGGGGTTTTTGTGAGAGGGAGGAAAGGAATTCTGAAGACAACCCCTAATGTTTCTGCTTTGCTTTTCTACTTCTTCAATGTGATGTAACTAGTACTGTGCCTTTGTGCTATGCTACCCCCTTGTGTATGACACAGCCTGGCTCCCCGATGACTGAAAGAAATGCTACAAATTCTGTTCCAAAGTGCCAAACGGGGGGGTTACAAATCTGTAATTAAGCTTTCACCCCTCAACAAAGTAAAGTAATTAACATCTTGTTATAGAAGAGTTTTAGCGGCTGAGGGCTTACCCAGCTGTGATTTTTTTTTCTGAACATGATGAAGTAGGTGATTAATACCTGTTGGATGCAAAGGAATGACCCTTAAACAATAAATGCTACCAGACTTCTTAGAAATCTCTTAGTAAAAGTAGCACCTCTATAAGATAATGCAATGATTTGGACTGTTTCTCCAGGTATGCTTTTGTGGAAGGAAAAAATAACAGCTGGAAGTAAAAAACAGTGTTTTTTAATATATCTCTCACTGGGTAAAAACCTGATGCTACTAAAGGGAATATATCTGGATTGTAACTGTAGCTCTTCATTCACGGAAAGACATATCTTAAGACCAAGCAAAGCAATGAAAAAATATCTTTATATATTGTGTTGGATGTTGCATGGAGCTCCTGAGTTTTCACTATATCCCTTTTTCTCATCACCAAGTGAAAAGAGGCCGAGGATTGAAATCTGGGGATGATGTTTATGTAGTCTGATTACCTTTGTGTAGTCAGTGGAGGAAGCTTGCTGCTCCTTTTAGGCTTCAAAGGAGTGATTCTGAGTATTTAAATAAGGTGCTGAACAGAAAGCAGCCTAGAGACAGCCTACAGCAACCTTTCTAGAGCCTTGGGTAGGACCTGAATAATGTCTCTCAGGGCTCCAGTTTGGATCCTAATGACTTAATCGTACTTTCTAAATGAGCAAACTTTATTTTTTAGATGTTTTGAACACAACATTTTTTTTGGTGGAAAAGATCTGAAGTCTGAATTACCCTAACTGGTACTACCCTAATCCTACCCTAATGCAAAGAGTTTGGTGGAGGAGGAGAAGTGTTCACACCAGGGATGGAAAAAGCTGCATGTATTGCCAAGCACGAGGAGCTATGCCGGGCTAAGTTATCTCTGACAGCCCTACCACACCCTGTCGATGCAGTTTACATTGCTCCATCAACAGAAGCTACGGATGGCTTGAACTCTCAGATGTTTTCTGTTTCCTGTATCTGGCAGATACCATGTTGGTGGCATCTTCCTGGATGTACTTTTGTGTGTGTCTCAGCAGGCTGAGCTTGGAAATCTTTTATTTAGGCAGAGGATCCTGTATAATGGAAGAAAAATCCCTGTCTACCCTGACTGTGATTCAGAGCATTACTTGAATTACCCCTTAGTCTTCTGGATTTTTCAGTATCTGGGAAAATATTACATCAGTCATATCACTGTGTGTAGCACTACCGTTACTGAAAACTAGAGTCTGAAATGCCCATATGTCATCTAGCTAGAATGTTTATTAGCATGCCAGAATTTATGGCCTGTATTCTGCGAAATGTTTTGTGTATGCCAGTACTATTCATTTGTGTACTAATATTTTAAAATGCTACGTGCCTCGGAGAGGGCTGGGGACTCATTAACAAAATGAAGTGTGAAGGAGATGAGGTTAACTGAGCAGGTGCTGTCTGAACTGGCAAATGGAATCGTCGCATGCTCGGGTGTAGATGTTTGGTCCCTGGCTAGTAAGCTGATGCAAAGCACAGACGCAGAAGGAAGCAGTAATCCTGGAACAAGCCCTGTGTTTATTCCTGTGGTAGGAAGAAGCAAGAAAGTATAGCTTTGCATATAGGAAAAACGTGTAATTTTCTCCAAGGAATATTTGTACATTTATAGGCAGAGAAATGAGGAGAAAGTTATATTTCTGAGAGAGAACAACAGATGGGGGTTTCTAATGTTTACCAGGATCTCCATAAACCTGTAGCCTTTCCTGAGCCTTCAGCAGGGCTCCTCGTCCCCCTTACATCGTCTGGTGATTCTTCCTTGATTTATGGTACTGAATGGTTTGGGAGCACGTGCCTAAGCACCTCGGGGAACTGGGACAAGGAAGCCTTGTGTTTGATACTTGTGATGGGAATGTTGCCCCCCAGTGGGAATGTGGGGGTGGAACGAGAAGAGGACTGTGGTCACTGAGCATGAGCTATTGAATTTGAACTCAGTTTTTTATATACTTTGTGGTTTGGTTGTCTCAGGGCTTCAGCTGACAGAACTGATATCTAGATGTTTAAACTCTATTCTCCAAAACAAGCGCTGGTTTCTCTTGGTGCCTATTTCAGAAGATGCTGTATTCCCATTCAAGGCTCTATTTCAATTATTTCATCACAGTCTAACATCTCACTTCTCTCAACAAACCTAGGCCAGTATTTTCATTATGAAAAGCACGAATCTATGCTTCTGCATCCACATTTCTTTGTCTGCCTTGCGCTAGTTCCTATATGTTTGGCAGTTGAATGCTTTCATTATCTTATCTAGGCAGCTCCTTTGGTTTGGATTTACCCTGTCCCTAACTAAGGGCTCGCTGTCACAAATCAGGTTCCCTTGATCGAGCCTGACAGCTGGGACTGTAGGCTGCAACTCACACCTCCATTTCCTAATCCTAGCTAGATTGCAAAAGATGGAACATTTGTCAAAGAAAAGATGGAAAATAACAATGTCAGGCACATTTAATGGACACTTCACTACTTTATTTACAGTACAGGAGTTCAGAAAAATTAGTGATCAGCAGGAGAGCCTAACCAGGAAGACCTTGACATAACGGAGAAAAAAATGAATAGCACTGTTGAACAGTGGAACTACAATAGAGTGTGCAAGCAGGAAAGTCACAGGACTGTACGTAATAATGGGACGATTAGTACTGAAATGTTGCATATGACAAAAAACAATACTTATAACGAGGAAAAAACATATATAATCTTGTTCTAATTAGGTGGCTATTCATGTAAGGCATAGCAGACTGGACTGTGCGTTCTCTGAGACAGCTTCTTCCCAGCTGATTATTNGTATTCCCATTCAAGGCTCTATTTCAATTATTTCATCACAGTCTAACATCTCACTTCTCTCAACAAACCTAGGCCAGTATTTTCATTATGAAAAGCACGAATCTATGCTTCTGCATCCACATTTCTTTGTCTGCCTTGCGCTAGTTCCTATATGTTTGGCAGTTGAATGCTTTCATTATCTTATCTAGGCAGCTCCTTTGGTTTGGATTTACCCTGTCCCTAACTAAGGGCTCGCTGTCACAAATCAGGTTCCCTTGATCGAGCCTGACAGCTGGGACTGTAGGCTGCAACTCACACCTCCATTTCCTAATCCTAGCTAGATTGCANCACTTATAATTAGGAAAAAAACATATATAATCTTGTTCTAATTAGGTGGCTATTCATGTAAGGCATAGCAGACTGGACTGTGCGTTCTCTGAGACAGCTTCTTCCCAGCTGATTATTTTTGTTTCCCTGGAAGCTCAGTTTCACACTGAACCATGAACACTTGAAATGATCCTGCAATTTAATGCTAACAAAGATTAAATATTAACAACAAACTGAGACTGCAGTTACAACTAGGAAACCCTTTGTACAAAGAGGAATGCTTAGTAGTGCTGCTGATCTCATTTGTATTGGCATAGAGATGGCACCACGTAAAAGAAGAGCTTCGTGTATTTTGTGTGGTTTGATTTTGGAGTGGATTCACTTATGCGATATCATGAACACTTGCTTAGGCTGTGCTTCTTTTTACATGCAGTAAAACTTAGAGAACAGGAGTCTGGGCTCAGTTTACCTCCCTCCTTGTACTGCTGGCTCAAAAGGCCTTTGGGTCTCTCTGGCATGCGTGCTCGCTCCTTTTTCCACTCACTTAAGTACTCTCTCTGTCATCATACACATAGGTGTGCCTAACCCAGCCCTCTGAACTCTGAGAGCTGAAAGTCTGGCACTAAGTAGTTTCAGTTCACTTTCTGATGGACTGTTTTCCCTTGGGCTTGATGTATCTGTGCAGTCGTTTCTTGACCTTTCTCCCAGGGACGTGGTGAATAGATTGTTCCCTTTGCAGCAACCTTTCGTGTATTTAACAACCTTTTAGCAGTGGCCTTACAGCTTATATCCAATCTTCCAGCCTTTCCTTACCTGTTTCATAGGCAATTTTTGTTGTTCTTAGCTGGCCTTTTCCTGCTTTGCCCGAATCCTTTCTGAAGTGCCGACCTGTGCTGAGGAGTTCTGCTGTGGCCATGCTGCTGTTGAGAGCAGGAGCGTTCTGCTGGTGTCACCTTATTTGTGACAGTTCCTGTATTTTAACTTACTTAGACCTAGTTGGGAGTCACCTTATGTTACCAGTAATGATTGGTATAATTTGTGGCCAAGTCAGGTGCCAAAGAGTTAAAAGTCCCTTCAGGGCCAGCAGACCTCAGGGCCAGCAGAGTTCAGCATATGGTCAGGTTTTTTAAATCATCTCTCGGTTTGCTCATATGAAAAATGTTCTGTAAACCTAAAAATTACTGGGCACTTGTAAGACTAAAATCTCAGTTTACCTGAAGAAGATGACTAACTGAAGGCCAAATGCTTACTTGAAATGTAGGTTTTTTTCAAGTGTGCTGAGATACTGTTCACAATTTCATCTATAAAGGAGAAAATTGGAAATCGTTATGCAAAGATGTGTGCTGGCTGGGAAGAAACTGAGAGCTGAAATACTGTGTCTTTCTGCACGATGGTGTTCTGCCTCGGAAATGCTGTGTAGAGCCCTGGTGCTTTCAGCCCATGAACCTCTTACAGGACGTTGCAGCTCTGTCCTGTTTGGGAGAATGCCATACTACTGCCTGAGGCATGTGGGCATTGGGTTGGTGGGGGATGAGACTATGGATTTGTTTCTCTGGAGCTCTGGGATGTCTGCAGCATTTTCCCTGTCACTCAGATACTCCGCAGTGATAAGAACTGCAGGTAACAAAAGGAGTGCTTTGTGGAAAATACTTACTTTTCACTGAACTTGAAAAACCTTGTTTTTGTATGACTATCTTTGTGTAAAAGTCAAATTATCTTCCATTTTGAGCTCTGCTGAAAATTATTTTCAATTTATATATTTTTGTACTTTTGTTTAGAAAAACAGACCATTAACACAAAAAGTAGCATCAAATGGAACTGTTACTACGTAGTTCTTCCAGAGTTATCGATGAGTCTAAATGGAGTCCTGTACCAAATTACAAAGGAAAGAACATTTGACTGTGAATTTAGTCTTGATATCCTGGGAGAGATAAGAAAAAAGCCAGTCTTTTTAATGGGCTACCACATTTCTCAAATCACCTTTCATATTAGTAACTGGCTCAAAATGGATGAACATTAATTATATGGAACTTAAAACTCGTGGATAGTTTCAAAGTAGAGGAATCTCTATGGAATGTTAAGTCAGTCTGTTTCTTACCAGAAGCCCTAAAAATGCTGAACGTTGTTGATGAAAAAAATTTAATAATGCATCCTCTGTCTAGGTCTTCCAGACACTGGGGAGAAAAGTGTTCATAGAATATAGTCCAAATCGGTCAGGAAAGCTTCACTTGTTGGTTGTACTTTCATGTGCACTGGTGTCAAAGAGAGAAGCACTGTTTTCATGCTCTGGCAGAAGCAGACTTTTTCAGCTTTCTACCCTTAATGTCAACTTTTCTGGATATTAACAACTGGGAGGTTTTTTAAATATACATTTTTATTAAAAATTGCATCTCTTCAACCATGGTAGAAAAATGCAGTGACATTTTACAATATCCGTGATTTTGTGCTAATAAATAACTGCTTAAAATAAATAAGCATCTGCTTACAGTTTGCTGTTCTGCATTAATTAGATAAGCATTTATGCACTTGACTAAGGAGAACAGTAGATCAGGAAATTTAGGAAAGAGAGACTGACGGTAACTTTCTGGGCCTTGAAGTCAAGATTCCTACTGCTATAAAGGAAGAGGTGATAGTAGCCTTCTCCCTGATACTTTAGCTCCATTTAGAAACCAGTATTCTTTCTTGTTCCCATGACTTCTACTGTTGAAAAGCTTCCTGGGTTTAATGGTTAATGGTTCGGTTCTTCCTGAAGACTGGGCCACTGTTTGTTTAGTTTTGGGAGAGATGTTTAATCTTGTCTCAGTCTTCTCTGGAAAAAAAGCTCTTTTCCCCTTTTTTCTTGTTTTCTGTAGCTTGATATACTTTTACTAGTTTTTCAGTATCTCTTCAAGATTTAGCATGACTTGAGTCTTGGTAATATTCACATAAACCCCCCACTTTACGCATCAGTCCCTTTTCCTCTTTTTGTAGGCTCACTACTTACTCTTAATACATTTAAATCTGCTCAAGTCTGCATCTTAGTCCTACAGATTTTCTGCCTTGAATGAGAGGTGTCTTAACAGCGATGAATTTCTTCACATTTCAATCCTTGTGCTTGTCAATCCAGTTGACTTGACGGGTCCATTTCTTAAAATGAACTCCTACAAAGTTGAAAGCTTTTATTGCTTTCTTGCGTGTTTTTGCCATTGAATTTAAACTAAATTATCAGGTGCCTAGCTGTATATCTTCATAAAATACTGTGTTTTCTTCTATAAATCAATGTTCTTATAACCTTACATGTGAAAGGGGGGTGGTGGTAGAGCCCACAGAGGCCAGTTAGGCTATATTTAGCTTAAAGTGACACCGCTTTTAGCCTAGAAATCCAATCTTCCTATGATATACTCAATTGAGATTTTTACAGGGACATTCCAAAGCACTTTGGGATAAACTCTGAATTGCCTCGAGGAGATCTTTACAGAGTCTTTATTGGGTCTTTATAGGAGGGACTTAGGGGGACAGGCTAACTAGCTAAGCATCAGAATATTTGACTTGCAGCAATGTGACTTAGTGTTGTCAGACAGTCATCAAAGTAGTGGAGAGTGCAATTCTGAGGGCTCTTGGAAACTCAGAAAAAGAGTTTGAAGGGGTGGAGTAGGATCATAAGGAGAGCTAGGCATCTTCTCTAGCCAGCAGCAGGGTTTCTTCAGGTACTTCCCAATGGATCATGGCTGGGAAGGAAAGTTCTGGATGGGAGAAGAGTTGAGTCTCACTGTTTCTGGAGTGAGATTTCTGTGTCTTGCTCGGTGATACGGCAGAGGTTTGTAGTCCAGCTCACAGGCTGACACTTTCGCCTTTCAGGGTTTTGTTGCTGTCTCCGAGCTCCTAGACATGAAGCATGTTTTGTGTCCAGCACTGTTGTGAAGGCAGTAAGGTCCTGAGGAAGCGCCCTGAGGTCAGAACCAAGCAAAGCAGCAGGCTGGCGTCAGAGATGATCTTAGCAGGCTCTTTCTCTTTGGAGCAATGACCAGGAAGCATCAAAGTTGGTTCCTCGATCAGCTGCACTTACAGGTACATTCAATTCTTGTTATATGAAGCCTGTTTTATAGGCTTAGCCAAATAACATCAGTGAATGGCATAGAGAAAGCGAAAGAGTAAGGATAAAAATAGCACCCATTGGGACGCTGGAGCATAGATGAGTGGAGCAAATGAGACCTGCTGCCTGTGTGCTCTGGGTTGTTGGCTGTGACCAGGATGTCCGATGTCCATCACCAGGTACATCAAGGTAAGGTGTCTCTCCTTTTGCAGGATGCACCTGTGGAATAACCTGCTCTCACATCCATCTCCTCATGTTCTCTTACGGCTTAAGCCTTTAAGTAAGAACTTTTAGAACTCATGACAACTGTCTTTCAGAGCTGGTTATTTGGTTTCTTGCTCCTCAAATAGAAGTACCAGTGCATGAACTTGTGGTAATGCATATCCCCAGTGGGAAACTTTTCATTGCACCAGCATGAGAGGCAGCAGAGGGGCCTCTGCCTTCTGCCCTGCCAGGGTTTAATTAGGTACCCACGATCTAGACTTGGCTAGATGTGTTGTTTAGCACTGATACACTGTAATGCCAATGGGGCGACACAGCAGGCTTTAGAGACACAGTTTACCCTGCAGCAAGGCTTCCAGAGGGAGCTGGCTCCATCCCACACAGTGCATAACTTCCTCTAGGTGTAGTGGGATAGGAATTGCTGGGAAACTTGGTTCTCAGCTGCGTCTTTACTGAAAATTGCATCGGTTTGCTGAGGCCTGAGTAAGCCCGCACCTAGCATCCTTGTTGTACATGTGCCCATTACAGGGGTGTGTAATGTCTTAGACCTTTTCCATTCCAATATACAAACAGCCACTCTTTTACTATAGTCCTTTTCTCTGGATATGGTTTAATGGAAGTACCGCTGAGTTGGGAACCAAAAGCCCCAGGACAGATATGGTCACACTGCTGCTGGCTGGTGCTCTCACCTTCAGCAAAGCACTTGTCCCTCTGTCACCTGCATCTGTTTGGCTGGCCAACCTATTGCAACAAGGTTGCTCTCTCACTTGTGTGAATAACTTTTGGAGAGACTTGTCTCCATTTTTTCTGCACTGGTGTTTTTTTCTAGACTTGATTTTCCAGCCTTCTCAGTTTGCAGATCTCTGGAAATTTTCCAGTGCAGGTGTGGACCCCAGCTGGGTAAATTTCAGCTTTCTGATAATGGGCTTTCTTTTCTTCATTACCTCTGCTGCCATAATTAAGTATTTTTGCTTGGTAGAAATGAAAAACCCTAAATGTTTGCATAGTTCCCAGCGCCAGCCATGCTGGATTCAGCCTGTTCCTTTATGTGGGGTGTTGAGAACTGTCTTAGGAGTGCGTGCTGCCCTGTAAAACAGAAAATTTGTGTATTATGTTTCCAGCAACCACATTAGCTTCCCCTTTTGAACTGGAAAATGCTTTCTCAGAAGCTGTGGGAACTGATGAACAGGATTTTGGTTGTATGTTTATTTCCTCTTGTAGCTCAAGGGCTGCTGCAGGAGAAGCATGCCAATAGGTGTAAAACATTCTGCAAATGGTTGTAATCCTTTCCAGAAATTTTTGCTAGTGATGTTAACAGAGCAGAGCATAGGTAGGGAGTTCATTTGCAGCTCTGTCTGATATCTGCTACTTCCACATCTAGGTGTGCTCAGCTGGGGGCAAGTGCCTCTTGCCCCTATGGCTATCCCAGCTGGGTGAGAGCTGCAGAAAAGATGGCAGTGCTTTCAACTTCTCCACACATTACCACTGATTCAGCCCCTTAAGTGCTCCTTGAAGCCCCTGTCAGCCTGAGATGATTAAAGGATCAACCAGGCATTTTCATGTCAGGAGTCTACTGCTGTTGCCCAGCCCTAGGAAACAGATGATATATTTAGTTTCACTGGCTTTTCACAAAAAAGTGTTTTATAGTTTCTGTGGATGTTGATCTGTTTTACTCGGCATCTCGATTTTATTATAGGGTGGTGGTGGGTATGTTTTCCAGCTTGTGTCATGTGGATTTATATAAAGAATGTATTTTGAGGACTCTCCTGGGTGAAGTGGCCATGCCAATGTTGTCTGCAGTAACTGAGGCAATCCTTCTTGTCTTATGCCTGTTTTTTATTATTCTTTTCCGTGCTTGGCAGTAATTCTAGTTTTGACACAGCCATGTTTCCTGACCATGCCCCCTGTTGTCACTGGCCAGATCTACGCTGCATAGTTGAGAAACATTTCTCTGCTTTTACTTGGCTTCTCAAGGTCTGGATGCTCTGGACAGTCATAATTACATGCTTGTTAGTGCTGAGAATTGAAGGCTTCTCTGGCTGAGAAATACAATTTTATAAGTATGCTTGCTGGGGAAAGCTTCCTTTTAGGTGATATTTTCTTTAGGGAAGAATCAAAAGGAAAAAATGTGTTTGGGGCTAGTTTGAAGTGAGTGTCTTTCTGGGCGTGAGCTTTTGTGGTGCTCTCAAGCTGTAGTCCTTAAAGCTCCTGTTGTTTCCTTAAAGAATGGCTTCGGGGTTGACTGAAGTCTTCAGTGCTTGCCATGGTGGCACACGTTGCCTGTGGTGCTCTCAGAAACCCTGCGGAACAGAAACGAGCTCTAATAGTATGTTGCACAGCAAAGGCAGTATTGCAAAAGGGCTGTATCAAGGTTAGATGGATAAGCTTAAAGTGGCACTGCTTGGATTTTGAGTGCTTGACTCAAAAGTGTGTTTGTGTGTCATTTCCTCAGCTTTATCATCGTTATTTGTAGCACTATATCTGAAATTCTGCAGTGCAGTGTCACACAGATGTCACATGCTGGATGACAAAATTCCTGGTTCAGGAGATGTATGTTGGGATCCTCATAGCCAGTTTCCCCCCATCATTCTTTCAAATTTTTTCATAGCAGTTTTCCCTCCCAGTCCCTTGATTTCTCCTCATTATCCTAACCTTGTTGTTCAGTTCACCCATTTTCTCCTCTGTTCTTCCCTGAACAGCTAATAGCATGTTTTCCTGGAGCTTCTCATCCAGCTTTAGTCTTTGCAAACATCTTTTCCTCTCTTCAGATGCTTGTCCCAGTCCCTTGCTATAGCCCGTCCTGGTTTCAGCTTTGCTTTCAGACAGCCTCCTTTACTTCTCACGAGTTAATCCCACTGCTAGTTCATCTGATTCACAAGATGCTGCTATACAGTTCCTTATTTCCTAGCAGGCTCAACCAAGCATGTTGCATCACAGGATTTTTTATTTTTTCCTGTGACATCAATGAAATCTTCATATCTTCCACGGCAACTTGGTGAGGTCCAGTTGCACATTATTGCTACTCAGTGAAAAAGTTGTTTGAACCTGATTTGCTTATTTATTTTTAAAAGGGAGAAACAAATGTGTCTTCTGCAATAAAATCTGTTTCAAATTTTCAGAAACAATGGAACATATTTTTGTCTGAAGCCCCACTCCCAAACCAAACCTCAGCCTGAGGTACACACCTAGCAAAGGCAATTGCTGGCAAACCAGTTAATTTGGCGAAGCTGTAAGCAATTAAAAGCAAGGTCTTATGATGAGACATGTCAGACGACTTCAAACGTTGGTGTTACTGCCAGTTCCATCTATATTATCCAGTGTTCTTTACATGCTGTTCTGACCTTGCTCCTTTTTAATGAATCCAGATTTTTTCCCTTTCCTACTCTCACAGAACCTTTGATTTCAGTGTCAAGGAGTGAAAGGTATTTTGAAAAGCATTCTGTTGCCCCGACAAACATCCTCTCCAAAAACCAAATGTCATGGCTAAGTCATAATGTAAACAAAACCAGTTGGTACTGTACTGCTTTGCTCTTGTTTAGATGTGATAAACATAATGGAAATTGTTATACAACAAGAGAATATTGCCAAAATGTGTGGATAAAAGCCTCACTCTGTTTTCACAAACTGAAAAAATGCTTCCTCATGTCTTCGCAGGCAGAGACCTAGAGCTAGGTGTGGAGCAAATGTCTCCAAAAGCAGTTGCTCAGTTGTGCTTCAAGTTCCCTTCGTGATGCAGCGATAAGGAGGAATATTTCTTTTATTCCATGAGTGCTCTTTTCACCTAATGAAACTGTTTACCAAATTAATGCCCCGTTAATATTTTGATACTGTTTTCTCATGTTCATTTAATAGGGTTTGCATTTGTATGGGTAATAAGAGTATTTTGACTTGTGTTCAGAAGATATTTTTCATATTCTTAGAGGGTTGGGGGATTTTTTTCTCTCCCAGCTTGTGTTGGAAGAAGGCATCTCAGGTAGAGACATGCTTTCTCTAGGCAGAGAAAGCAGCTGACTCTGGGTGGTTTAGAAAATCTAATTTCTTTTCCTGCTTTGAAACCATTTCCCTTATGCTTTGGTTTCCCTCAGTGGTAGCATGGACTGGACTGTGTTTTGTTAACTGCTTTAGGAACTCCAAATAAAAGTGAGTTTGCTGTGTCTTCCTCTGAAGCATTTTTCACTGCATTTATCAGATGCAAGGAGGCCCGATTTAGTGCCTCAGGGATCTGTTTATGCCTTGAATAATAGGTTTGTATTGGGCATATGCCCTTCATTGTTGAAATTCATATTTAGCGATTACTTCAACACTTCCAGATCAAGATAAAGTGTTTTCCTGAGCCTGTACTGTCAGCTCGGGTTATTTAACAGTCACTTAATCAGATAATACAGATATAAGCCCAGGGACTGAGATATGAAGCCCAAGCTGTAAATGCACTCTTTTCCATTTATCTAATCTCCTGTACAAAGTGCGAGTGTTGTTGCCTGGAGAGTGGCTATATTTGGCAGACTCTTGTGCTGAGCCTTTGTTGCGTGATGTGTATTTGCTGGCCTGCTCTGCAGCAGTACCATCCTTCTGATAACAGTGCACAGGCACCGCGTCTCAGAGGTCGCTTGGTGTACCTTTACGTCCCCCTTTGTGGTGGCCATTCTCTCGGGAAACTGCTGTGGCAGGGATCCAGTGTACTGTTAGTGCCAGACTTTGGCTGTCACCAGCCCCAGCAGAGGGTCAGGGCAGCTGATTCCTCATGTCGAACAGAAGGGCAGGTGGCACCCAGAGATAGGCTTAAGCGAACTGCGTTAGTGTGTTTGGGAGTTCGGGGGGATAGTCTTGGCAACCCTTTAGCTTTATGGCCCAGGGCAAGAAAGGCTGGGAGCCATCAGCCCACCTGATGTGGTGCAGCAGGGAGAGGCTGTGGTTGTGGGGTGTCTGTTATGGGCTCAGAGACTGCCACAGGGAAGGGAGGCCGTCGTTTCAGCACAGAGAAGACCAAGGGTAAAAGGATTTGTATCTGTTAGCTGGTTGAAGGTGTGAAGATCAATGTTGTTATGACACTTTAGCCAATCTTTTGCATTTGAAAGAGTCCTGAGCACAGACTGACTTTCTCCAGTGCTGGCAGGAAATCCTGGCCTTTGCGTCTGCTCTGACTTCTGGCTGGGTTTGAACAGATGGGCTTTGTGTTCCCAAGGTGTTCTTTACTCTGAGATAGAGCTTCATGCAGAGCTTATATACAGCCTGTGCTCTTCTTTCCCAGAATTAGATTTTTGAGGTGCTGCTGTTCCTCTGGATGTCACGTCCAACGCTGCTTTTGTAAGATAGGTTTTGTAACGTGAATATTCCCATGGATAGAGGGGAGCCAGATGCTTGGAGAGGCTTCACTGTATCTGTAGGAACAGGGAGGAATAAACAGAAACAGCTGTACTCACAGTTATCTCCGGAGATCAGTACTTAGGAGATAAATACCTTGTCCCCAGAGGAGTTTGAACGATGACACCCCTTCCAGCAGGCTGTCACAAGCTTTTCTGTGTCTAGCCAGGCTTCCTTGACCAGCATAGGCGTAGAGATTTGTAACATCAGGACTTGTTATGAGGAAACTATACCACTGGACAAGAACAGGGTTAGGCCATGGCATGTTAGCTAGCATGGATTTGAGAAACAAACCCAACCCCATCACAGACGGGGAACCATTTGGGGCAACTACCAGTTTTACCACTTTGTGTTTACGCATTTTCAATTCCAGCAGAAAAGAGTCTTTTGTTGAAGTGCACTCAGCATTTTGTTCTGTTTGGGTTCTGATGGCTATAGATTCTGCCGCTTCATGAAATCAAAGTGTAAACTGTATGAATGAGCTGGGTTTAGGAAACTGTTTATTGCCCTCAGCAAGCTTATAAGCCCCCCTGAGCAATATGGTGACAAGCAGTGGCAGCTAGAAATCCTCAGCTATGAATCATCTGAAGTTTTGTTCTCCACAGCAGGCAGCATCCGCTCCAAGGTTTCTGAAATTTGGGCTGGAAGCAGGGATGGAATTCCTGGAGAGGAGTGTCTGAGCGGATTCATCAACAATCTTCTTAATTTTTTCCTTGCGTGTCACTCTCTGGGATATGCATGCCTTTGCCAGTAACCAGATTAACTCAATAAAAAGAAGAAAATAAAGTACCTCTCCTATCCACAGTCTACAGGAAATATTTGGCAGGCAGATAATGTGAATAACATCAAATGCCTGAAGTGAAAACAGATTTTGGTGGTGGTAGCAGCATGTCCTCAGGTGTGAGAGTAATTGAGAATGGCTGCATGTGGCGTGCACTGCGGCGTCTCGCTGTTCTTCCCTTCGCAACCTTTACCTTGTGAGCTCTTTGTCGCTGGAGTAGTCTATACTCAAGTGAATAATGCCTTTGTTGCAGCAGGGTTTATCCTGCCCGCAGGAGGGACTGCCTGTGCCTGCATCAGGGCCTTCCCTTGATGCATTTGCCCTGAGCTGGGTTCGGGAGAGCGTGTAGCTCAGCAGCGTGGTGGGTTAGAGAATTTGTTGCCCCAGAGTGCTGTGGCACGGACCTCGCAGGAGAGCACTTTTCTGTTGCCTGTGCTAGCTGGAGGAGGAGACATAACTACCCCTGCTTTCCCTTCCTGGAGAGCAAACTGGCAGAGGCAGGGATAAGCAGGGGACATGGTCCTGTCTGGGACACCTTAGAAAACAAGATATGCTTCTATATCTGGGCTGAAATACACTGAGAGTTAATTAAAAAAAGAGGAAGCTTTTTGCAGCTTCGTGGGCTTTGGGTTACTCTTCCCTTGTCTGCTGAAGAGAGAAAATTGTCTTTTTGCAGGACAAAGGAAATAAGTGAGTGTAAAGTCTGATCCTTCTTCAACAAGACTTTGGGGTTTTGTGGAAACGATATTTCAAACGTTTTGCGTGAAAAAGATTGAAACCAGCTCTGCAGCTAACAGTTATTTTTTGCAGAGCCCCTCATTTAGCATCCCCTGGATTAAGCTTTTTGCATGCTAGATGTCTCTAATAGTATTTTAGTCTCCAGTGGCATTTTTCTTGGAAATTCTTTCTTTGAATAATAAAACAAAGCGGAATTGTCATTGTTGTCTTCACTCTGTGCGTAGCAGTGCCTTGATTTCAAGCTTTTGATGTCACCTTCAAAACAGAGCTGTTGCATAAGAGTGATTTCTGAGCGATACATAATGTACATGACTAGTTCAAGACACAAATGACCTCCACTTAATTAGCTGGCAGTGGGTAGTGACTGCTGGCTTTGTCAGTCTCTTTTATTTCAGTTGATGTACTTATCAAAAGACATACAAGGTCACATAATTCTGTAAAATCTGCTCATTTTTTTTCTACTTTTATAGCCCTACCACGAGCACCCATTCCTGTGTTTTCAGTTAGGAACTGTGTGAGGGTCCCTGAAGGCACATGCTGTATCAGACGACGCTTGCAAAGTTGAATCAAAGTGTTTTCCTGTAAAGGTCCAGCTGGTGACCTGAGTAGAAAGTATCACTAATGAGGGTAGAAATGAGTGCCAAAATAAGATTGAAGGTTGAGAGCCACCTAAGATGCTTCATGCTGAACATTTTACATTGCCCTTAGAGGGGCATCATCTATTCCTGCTGTGAGGAGGAAGGCAGAGGACTCGTATAGTATCTCTGCCCGAACAGCATTTGTTGGAGTGTGAACTGTTTTTCAATAAGCTGCTGCTGGTAATAGTGCTCCAGAGTAAGGCTGGCAGGAGGCAGGTTCTCAGCTGTCCTGCCTTTGGGGTTTTTATTCAATAAGTCTTTGCTGGGTGCTGGTGAGTAGTTGGTATTCTGATGGTTGAAATAGGTTTGCTGCTTCTTCCTCATACATAGCTGACCCGCATTTGTGAAGCAAGAACAATGCATCCCACATGCCCTGGACTCCGTGTGCATGTGCACATCAATTTTTCATGGACTGTCAGTGTGCTTTGCTGAAGCAGCTGCGTGCATGTGCTTTATCTGCCCATGAGCTTGCTGAGCAGCTCGGCTGGATTTCTGCAAAATTAGGGAGTACGCCCACCTATGTGATATTTTCATCGAGTTATGTGTTAAAAAGAATGTATGGAACTGGTAAGTTTGTTTTACAAAAGGTTCTTTTTCTAATGCCATTGTCCTGAAAGATAGTTTCAGTCTCTATCTCATCGTGGAGAACAAAGGTGATAGATCAAAGCCTGGATGAGTTCAGTCAAAACCTAAGGAGGGTCTGCTTTTCAAAAAAGGTTTTGTTTGGTGGTGTGTGTTGGAGAGAGTTAAAGAAATAGCTGCAGGTTAGGCCTTGGGAGCCCTGAGAGGTGAGGGACTCCACCCCGACATAATGGAGGTGTAAATTATCTGAATTCTGAATGTTGGCAAGCCTGCCATTAAAACCAGTACAGTTGTGGATGCTCTCTCTGAAAATTAGACTGCTTCCTGGGAGATCTGCTTAGAGAATTGGACCATTGAGTCCAGGCACCCAATTCGGAAGCACTCTATAGCTGTGGTCAAAAACATTACAGTAACTCTAAGCTGTAGCCTTTATTAATTGTATGACAGCTTTAAGAATATTGTAGCACATAGTAGAAGAGAATGA
This sequence comes from Syrrhaptes paradoxus, assembly GCA_013400615.1. Lineage (NCBI taxonomy): Eukaryota > Metazoa > Chordata > Aves > Pterocliformes > Pteroclidae > Syrrhaptes > Syrrhaptes paradoxus. Next base: position 66,413 of record VZTO01021648.1, read on the forward strand.
GGCCCAAGAGACCTAATTAATGAGGTGCTTTGTTGCTTGGCAAAAATAAATGAATTATACCTAAGTAAAGATAGATGTAGCAGTTTGCCATTTGATCCAGAAAAGTACTCCCTCTGTTAATTGGGAAGTATAAAAATGTAAAGACTTGTTAGGCTTGTTTAAAGATTGTTGTAGTACTGAATGCTTTGATAAGATGTTTGCAAAGTTAGGTTATCCTGGTGTCGCTGTGTGACACCGTCGCGCTGCTGCAGGAATAATGCATGTGCTGCGTTTGTAGGAGGGAGAGGACAACAATGTGGTTCCATGGAATGTGTAATATGTGACTTGGAAAAGATTATGAAAATAGTGAGGTGAAAGGAAAAATTGCTGGCAATTCCCTCAAGTCCTGGTTTTGATTTGTGTCACGGAGCAGGAGGTGGAGCCCACAGCCGTGCCGAGTAGGATGTCGACACGGTACAGGCAGGAGCAGAGCCCCTCCGGGACCCTTGGTTGTTTCTGTAGAGTCCTGCAACACTTCAAAGCCTCTCTGACAGTGTGGGGGCTCCTTCTCTGGGTACATGTTATGCCTGGTTTTCTTACCTTTTCTTTTTAACTTTCAGATTGTTTGCCTGTCTCTTGTTCCTTCTGTGTCTCTCGCGTGTGTTCCTGGCCAAGGTAGTGCGTTTTCACATCTTGGTTTGAATGTCAGGGGGGCAAGAGGTGGTTGGCATTTTGTTCATACTACTGCTATTTTGTACCCTTTGTTTGCTTGAGCCTCTTTTACAGCCCACCAAATTTACTGCCTCGTCCTTGCTGCTATTTTCCTCTTTATTGGATTCCCTTCCCCCCCAGCCCTTCCCCTATGGCTCTCCATTTTCCATTGTCTTTGTTCTTTATTTCCCCCCTAAGATCCTGAAACAGCTGTGGGAAGATGAAGCATTCAATCTTATTTTCCATCTCCAGCTAGTGCTTTATTAATAACCCATATTTATTTAGCATCTAGAGCCTGCCAAACACACACAGTCATACACACAAAGCCAGTCACCAGTGTTTGCTGTCAGGATAATGTCTTCCCGGAGGCTTACCTCCTTCTGCCAAGCCTAGCTAAATGCCTCTTTGTGGAAAGGAAGGAAAAGGCTGCTCCTGTTGAATGATGTTTATGCTCTAACATCTCCCTGAAGACAAATGAATGTGGGTCAGAAATGATCCTGGGCCCCGCTATTCCTGTAGCGGTGTGTGCTGGTGCCGGGAGTATTGTGTTTGCAAGGTGAAGAGGGGAGTTAGAGCTGGCTGCAGAGATGACATTGCAGGGTTCAGGGACATGGGCAGAGACAGGGAAATGTCCCAGTGTGGTTCATAGACCTCCCGGTTGCCTTAGGAAATGCCTGAGCCCTTGCCTCTACCAGGGCTGAGAGGCTTCTGGGTTGTAGCTGGCTGCTCCCTGTTGTACAGCCATGAGGGCAGGACACAGCTCCCCCCAGGTGCCTGAATCTGTGTGGAGATGTGGGACACAAGGAATCTGGGTCTCTGTGTTAGCAAGGTGTGCAGTCTTTTCATTCTGTAGCAGACCATGGGGAAATGCCACAAACCTCACTTACATGGCAGCATTTGTGGATGTCTGCATCCAGCCTAGCACCAGCAAGGGCTGCTCTCGGTGCAGAACTGTGAGCAGCAGCAGCAGGGCTGACTTCAGGCATATTGCAGGGGCTCTTGCTCCAGCCCAGAGCCTAGGGGCTAAAACCTGCAACAGCTGACTGATTTGCTCTCCCTGCTGTTAAATAAAGCAGGCTAGGGAGTATTCCCTGTCCAGGAGGGTAAAGCAGACTGGCATGGCTTGGTTCACATCCGTTTTGCTAAATCCTTCTCTCTGCAGATTTGATAGCCTCATCCAAGCTACCAAATGGGAACAGGTCCTGATAATCCCCCAGCTGTGTCCTAAAACTGTTTGGCACAGTCCTAACTGGCCTGGCCAAATCCATGCCCAAACCATTCCAGTAGCTGCACTGGTTAGAAGGTCGTGTGTCTATGCTAGGGCTCTCTTTCTTCCCTTTAGTGGCATAGGTACTGCCACCGAGTCCTAGTTTCCATCTTCCAGAGCCGAGGCAGTGCCAAAGTCTGGCTGAAAGAACCTCCCAGTGGAGTTTGGAAGGCTGGAGCTGGGCTTCCCGGGGAGCAGTCAGATTGAGATGGTGTTCTGGCTGTGTCTGTGGACAGCACAATGAGCCGTGTCATCCTGCGGGTGCTTCCCGTCTGTGAAAGCGGCCCTTGGCTAGCCCAGCTCCTGCAGGAGAGTGGGATCCATGAAAGACTTCATAGCAATAAGCAGAAAAGTGTTGTCAGGCATTGGACAGTTGGCTTAATCTCTTGTCCCTCCTCTATAGGCTATGCCTGCTCCATGGATCAGAGAAATCTCTGCCTGTGTGTTTATGGAACTGTAAAAAAATAAACCCTAATCTCTTGTTAGGTTTGAACATCTTCCAGTAATCCAACTAGATCCCACTGGCTTTGACAGGATTTAAGTGGTAGGCTGCAGAGCTGGTAGGTTTGTGAAGTTGAATCCTGTTATTTTCCAAATGTCACTGAATACGTGTTCTTTGCTGTTGAGCAAAGAGTTACTGTTGAGAAATTGGGGTTAGAGATGTGTTCAGTCTCACCAAAGAGTTGGGCTTTCCATTGGGTTTCTTCTTCCCTCTTTTTTTTTTTTTTTTTTTTTTT